>SJYC01071588.1:0-39564 GCA_006408675.1 Madoqua kirkii
TCACCAAGGATCGACTCACACCACACTGGAACGTGTGACATCCCTGGGTTACCTCGAGAGCAAGCCACAGATCCCTGTGTCCATTTGACAGGGAGCCTGACACTGTTGCTGGAGCTTGGGAGGAAACAGCCATGCACGTTTCCATGCGAGATTATGTGTGACTCCACTGTGGGGGCTCCAGGGGAAAACCAAGACCCATGTCAGCATGGGCGAGGAAAATTCAGGCTCTGACCTCAGGTCCAGAGGGAAACTGAGGACCTGCACCGACTGATGAGAAACCCCCAGAGGCCCCTCCCAACTCGCAAGGAGACCGGACTCTCCTGAGGCCACAGGGGCGGGTCCCTGGGGTGCTCGTCATAACTCGAGATTACCCGGCCACAATTCGAGAAAAACCAGGAACTTCTCCCCTGCATTTGGGGTGAGGCGGTTGTCTGCTGCGGCATCTCGGGGGAATTCACCCCTTCTGTCTTGGACATTAAAAGGCTCCTTCACAGCCTTGCTGTGACCCACGAATTTCCCCGACCCACCCGTCCCCACTGGAGAGGAACACCTCAACTCAAGATGGGCCCCGATTTCCCCTGCTCAGCTCCAGATGAGGGTCCCTTTACCTGCTCTGTCGGGAAAGGATTCCCGGCACTCCCCTCGCATCCCAAGTGGAGGTGCTTGCACCAGGAGAGTAGAGAGGAACACCAGGGGTCGTGCCACCATTCCTCAAGACCCCAAATGCCTCCTCCACTCCAGATGAACCTGACTGCCCTGTACAGCCTCGACTGTCACCCCAAGGATTGACTCATGCCAGCCCTGGGGTAACTCGAGGGCAAGCCACAAATCCCTGTGTCCGCTTGACAAGGAGGCTTACACTGCTGCTGCTGCTCAGATGGAAAGCAGCTGTGCAGGTTTCAACTCCAAACGAGGCCTGGGCCCCTTTGGGTGCTCCAGGGGAACCCCAAGACCCATGTCAGCACAGGTAAGGAAAGCTCAGATTGTGGCCTCAGCTCCAGATGAGGACTGAGGACCTGGCGCCCAATGGGGAGGAATCCGCAGAGGCTCCTCAAAACTCCCCTGGAGATAGGCCTCTCCTGAGGCCACAGAAGCGGGTCCCTAAGGTCCGAATCAGAACGAGAGAGGAACCCGCACAACTCAAGAAAATCCAGGAGCTCCTCCCCTGCAGGCAGTGTGAAGCCATTGTCCACTGCCGTGTCTCGGGGGAAAATAACCTCTTCCCTCTTGAATCTCGAAAGGCTCCTTCACACCCTTGCTGTGACCCACGAAGTTCCGAGAACCACCCGTCCCCACCCAAGAGAACACCAAGGGTCCCACCACATCTAATGAGGAGCACCGATTTTCTCCACTCAGTTCCAGGTGACGGCCCCTGTCCCTTCTCCATCGGGAAAGATTCCTGGCACACTCCTTGCATCCCAAGAGTTGTCATTTGCACCAGCAGAGCCTGGAGACACAGCAGGGGTCATGCCGCCATTCCCCAAGACCCCCAATTGCCTCGTCCACTCCAGATGAACCTTACGGCCCAGCACTGACTCGAATGTCACCCTGAGAATTGACTCATGCCATGCTGGCATGTGTGACAGCCCGGAGGTACCTTGAGGGCAAGTCACAAATCCCTATGTCCACTAGTCGGGGAGACTGACAATGCTGCTGCAGTATGGTAGGTAAGTGGCCGTGCACAGCTCCACGTGAGATGAGGCCTGACTCTCCTGTGGGGGCTCCAGGGGATCCCCAAGACCCATGTCAGCATGAGCGAGGAAAGCTCAGGCTCCGGACTCAGCTCCAGACCAGGACTGAGGACCCAGCGCTGATGGGGGAGGAATCCCCAGAGGCTTCTCGCAACTTGCACGGAGAATGGCCTATCCTGAGGCCACAGGGGCAGGTCCGTGGATCCGCGTCGTAACTCAAGAGGATCCCGCCACAACTTGTGAAAAACCAGGAACTTCTCGGCTGCAGGTGGGCTGAGGCCTTTGTCCACTGTGGTGTCTCAAGGGAAATCACCCCTTCAAGGTGGAACTTGAATGGCTCCTTCACACCTATGCTGTGACCCACGAAGTTCCCTGACCCACCAGTCCTCACTCGAGAGGAACACCAAGGGTCCTGCCGTGACACAAGAGGAGCCCCATTTTCCCCTGCTGCCCTCCAAATGAGGATCCCTTTCCCTGGCCATTGGAAAAGGATTCCTGGTGCTCCTCTTGCAACCCAAGAGGAGGCACTCACACCAGGAGAGTTGGGAGGAACAACAGGGTTTGTGCCACCATTCCCCAAGACCCCGAAATGCCTCGTCTGCTCCAGATGAACCTGACTGCCCTGCACTGACTCGACTGACACCCCGAGGATCGACTTGTGCCATGCTGACACATGTGACATCCCTAAGGTACCTCAAGGGCAAGCACAGATCCTTGTGTCAGCTCAATGGGAGCCTAACACTGCTGCTGCAGCTTGTGACGAAAGTGTCTGTGCACATCTCCATGAGAGAGGAGGCCTGACTTACCTGTGGGGTCTCCAGAGGAAACCCAAGTCCCATGTCAGCACTGGCAAGGAAAGCTCCGGGTCTGACCTCTGCTCCAGACTAGGACTGAGGACCCAGTGCAGACTGGGGTGGAATCTTCAGAGGCCCCGCTCAACTAGCATGGAGACTGGCCTCTCCTGAGGCCACAGGGGATGGTCGTTGGGGTCCCCGTCATAACTCAAGAGGACCCTGCCTCAACTCAAGAAAAACCAGGAACTTCTCCCCTGCAGGTGGGTTGAGGTGCTTGTCTGCTGTGGCGTCTCATGGGAAATCACCCCTTCCCTCTTGGATCTCAAAAGATTCTTAAACACCCTTGCTGTGACCTACGAAGTTCCACAACACAACTGTCCCCAAACGAGAGGAACACCGAGGGTCCTGGCACGACTCAAGAGGAGCCCTGTTTTCCCCTGCTCACCTCCAGATGAGGGTGCCTTTCCCTGTTTTCCCCTGCTCACCTCCAGATGAGGGTGCCTTTCCCTGCTCTGTCTGGAAAGGATTCCCGGCGCTCCCCTCCCATCCCAAGTGGAGGCATTCACACTAGGACAGTCAGGAGGAACACCAGAGGTCGTGCCACCATTCCCAAAGACCCCCAAATGCCTCGGCCACTCCAGAGGAACCTGACTGCCCTGCACTGCCTCGACTGTCACCCCTAAAATGAACTCAAAACACACTGGCACATCTGACAGCCCTGGGGTACCTAGCGGTCAAGCCACAGATCTTTGTGTCCGCTTGACAGGGAGCCTGACACTGTTGCTGCAGCATGGAAGGAAAGCGTCTGTGAACATCTCCACATGAGACAAGGCTTTACTCCCCTGTGGAGGCTCCAGGGGAACACCAAGACCCATGTCAGCATGGATGAGGAAAGCTCAGGCTCTGGACTCAGATCCAGACGAGGACTGAGGACCTGGCGCCATCTGAGGAGGAATCCCCAGGAGCCCCTCACAACTCGCATGGAGACTGGCCTCTCCTGAGGCCACAGGGGCAGGTCCCTGGGGTCCCTGTCGTAAGTCAAGAGGAACCAGCCACAACTCGAAAAAATCCCGGAGCTACTCCCCTGCAGGCGGGTTGAGACCTTTGTCCCCTGCGGCGTGTCACGGAAAATCACTCCTTCCTTCCTGGACTTGGAAAGGATAATTCACTCCCTTACTGTGACCCACGAATTTCCCCGACCCACCCGTCCCAACTCGTGAGGAATACCGAGAGTCCCACCGCCACTCAAGAGGAGACCTGTTTTCCCCTGCTCAGCTCCAAATGAGTGCCCTGTCTCTTTTTCATTGAGAAAGGATTCCTGGCACTCCTCTCGCATCCCAAGAGGAGTCGTTAGCACCAGCAGAGCCTGGAGACACACCAGGGGTCATACCACCATTCCGTCAGACTCCCAAATGCCTCGACCACTCAAGATGAACCTGACTGCCCTGCACTGCCTCGACTGTCACCCCTAAAAATGAACTCACGCCATGCTGGCACATCTGACAGCCATGGGGTACTTGGAGGACAAGCGAAGATCTTTGTGTCCACTAGACAGAATACCTGACACTGTTGCTGCAGTACAAGAGGAAAGTGGCCATGCACATCTCCACATGAGACGAGGCCTGACTCCCCTGTGGTGGGGTCCAAGGTAACCCCAAGACCCATGTCAGCACGAGCAAGGAAAGCTCAGGCTCTGGCCTCAGCTCCAGACAAGGACTGAGGACCCTGAATTGACTGGGGAGGAATCTCCAGAGGCCCCTTCCACTCGCTTGGAGACTGGCCTCTCCTGAGGCCACAGGGGTCCCTGGGGTCCCCTTCGTAACTCGGGAGGACACTGCTGTGCATGAGAAAAACCAGGAGTTTCTCCGTGCAGGTGGAGTGACGCCATTGTCTGCTGCGGCATCTCAAGGGAAATCAACACTTCTCTCTTGGAACTCGAAAGGCTCCTTCACACCCTTGTTGTCACAGCCTTAGTTCCACAAACCACACAACCCGACTCAAGAGGAACACCAAGGGTAACAACGTGACTCAAGAAGAACCCCGTTTTCCACGGCTCAGTTCCAAACAAAGGTTCCTTTCCCTGCTCTGTCAGAAAATGTTTTCCGGCACTCCCCTCCCATCCCAAGAGAAGGCGTTTGCACCAGGAGAGTCCAGAGGAGCATCAGAGGATGGGCCACCATTCCCCAAGACCTCCAAATGCCTCATCCACTCTAGATAAACCTGACTGCCCTGCACTGCCTTGACTGTGACCCCGAGGCTCGAAACCAGACACATTGTCACGTGTGACAGCCCTGAGGTACCTCGAGGACAAGGCACAGATCCCTGTGTCCGCTCGACGGGGAGATGGACACTGCTGCTGCAGCTGAGGAGGAAAGCGGCCGCGCACATCTCCAGGTGAGATGAGGCCTGACTTCCTTGTGGTGGCTCCAGGAGAACCCCAAGACCTATGTCAGCACAGGCAAGGAAAGCTCAGGATTCAGCCTCAGCACCAGACAAAGACTGAGGACCCAGCAACGACTGGGGAGGAATCCCAAAAAGCACCTCCCAACTCGCACAAAGACTGTCCTCTCCTGAGGCCACAGGGGTGGGTCCCTGGGTCTCCATCGTAACTCGAGAGGACCCACTGCAACTCGAAAAAAAACAGAAGCTTCTCCCCTGCAGGTGGGGTGAGGCCCTTGCCCACTGAGGTGTCGTGGGGGAAATCACCCCTTCCTTCTTGGACTTTGAAAGGCTCCTTCACACCCTTGCTGTGACCCAAGAAGTTCCTTGCCCCACCTGTAGCCACTCCAGAGGAACCCTGAGGGTCCTGCCGTGACTCAAGCGGAGCCCTGTTTTCCCCTGCTCAGCTCCACATGAAGGTCCCTTTCTCTGCTCTGTCAGGAAAGGGTCCTGGTGCTCCCCTAGCAACCCAAGAGGAGGCGCTCCCAGAGGAGAGTCAGGAAGAGCCTCAGGGGTTGGGCTACCATTTCCTAAGACCCTCAAATGCTTCGTCCACTCCAGATGAACCTGACTGCCCTGCACTGCCTAGACTGTCACCCCGATGCTCGACTCTTGACACACTGGCATGAGTGACAGCCCTGGGATACGTCAAGGGCAAGCCATAGATCCCTGTGTCCATTCGATGGGGAGCCAGACACTGCTGCTGGAGCTGGGGGGGGGGGGAGCGGCTGTGCACGTCTCCTGGGGCGACGAGGCCTGACTCTTCTGTGGGGGTTCCAGGGGAATCTCAAGACCTATGTCAGCACTGGCCAGGCAAGCTCAGGCTCCAGCCTCAGCACCAGATGAGGACAGAGGAGTTGGCTATGACTGGGGAGGAATCCCAACAAGCGCTTCGCAACTCGCACGGAGACTTGCTTCTCTTGAGGTCACAGGGGTGGTTCCCTGGGATCCCCATCAAAATCTGAGAAGACCCTGCCACAACTCAAGAAAAACCAGAAGCTTTTGCACTGCAGGCCAGGGAGGCCCTTGTCCATAGCGGAGTCTCAGGGGAAATCACTCCTTCCCTCTTGGACCTGGAAAGGCTCTTTCACACCCTTGCTTAGACCCAAGAAGTTCCCCACACCAACCGTCTCCACTGGAGAGGAACACCGAGGGTCCTGCTGTGAATTAAGAGGAGCCTCGTTTTTCCTTGCTCAGATTGAGATGGGGGTCCTCTCGCTGCTCCATCGGGAAAGGGTTCCCAGTGCTCTCCTCGCATCCCAAAGGAGGCGCCTGCACCAGGAGAGTTAGGAGGAGCCTCAAGGGTCAGACCACTATTTTCCAAGACCCCCAAATGCCTTGTCCACTCCAGATGAATGTATTGCCCTGCACTGCCTCAACTGTCACTCCGAAGCTACACTCCCAACACAATGACTCGTGTGACAGAACTAGGGTACTTCGAGGGCAAGCCACAGATCCCTGTATCCGCTGGATGGGGAGCCGGACTCTGCTGATGCAGCTGGGGATGAAAGCACCCGTGCAGGTCTCCAGGGGAGATGAGGACGGACTACCCTGTGAGGACTCCAGGGGAACCCCAAGACTATTTCAACGCGGGCGAGGAAAGCTCAGGTGCTGGCCTCAGCACCAGAGGATGACTGAGGAACTGGCGACGACTCAGGAGAAATTCCCAGAGGCGCCTGGCAACTCGGACAGAGACTGGCCTCTCCTGAGGCCAAAGGGGCGATTCCCTGGGCTCCCCACCGTAACTTGAGAAAAACGGCCGAAATTCGAGAAAACAAGAAGTTTCTCCTCTCCATGCAGGGTGAGGCCCTTGTCTGCTGCGGCATCTCATGTCAAATCATCCCTTCCCTCTTGGACCTTGAAAGGATGCTTCACACCCTTACTGTGACCCAAGAATTTCCCCACCCCACCCGTCTTCACTAGAGAGTAACTCCGAAGGTCCCGCCACAACTCAATGAGAAAAACGGCCGAAATTCGAGAAAACAAGAAGTTTCTCCTCTCCATGCAGGGTGAGGCCCTTGTCTGCTGCGGCATCTCATGTCAAATCATCCCTTCCCTCTTGGACCTTGAAAGGATGCTTCACACCCTTACTGTGACCCAAGAATTTCCCCACCCCACCCGTCTTCACTAGAGAGTAACTCCGAAGGTCCCGCCACAACTCAAGAGGAGCCCTGTTTTCCCCTGGCCAGCTGCAGATGAGGGAACCTTTTCCTGCTGCGTCGGGAAAGGGTTCCCGGTGCTCCATTTGCATCCCAAGAGGATTCACTCGCGTTTGGGAGGAGCCTTAGGGGTCCGGCCACCAAAATGACAAAGAATAAAACCTAAAAAAGTCCAAGTTAGACAAGACAATTTGAAAACTTTTAATGATTTTCAGAAGCTTTTGGGTGATATTAACTGGTTACGTCCCATGTTGGGGATCCCTACACATCAATTATGTCATTTATTTTCTACCCTGGAGGGTGATGCTGCTCTTAATAGTACTTGATCTCTTACTTCTCAAGCAATAGAGGATTTACACTTTGTAGAACAATGGCTGAATGAAGGATTTCTTACTTATCTACAACAGGATCAACCTATATATTTCATGGTGTTCCATACTCCCTATTCTCCTACTGGAGTTACTGCTCAATCTGCAGGGCTAATTGAGTGGGTATTTTTACCCAATAATTATACAAAAAAGCTTACTACTTATAAGGATAGAATTGCTTTCCTCATTCTGAAAGGTCGAGGATGCATTACCCAGTTAATTGGAAGTGACCCTCAAACAATCATTACTCAACTTACTTCTTCCCAAATTTCTAATTGCTTACAGTTTAATAAAAATTGGCAGATAGCTCTTGCATCTTATTCAGGGACTTTTTCTAATCATTATCCTCAATCTAAATTGATCGATTTTCTTCGACACATGCCACTAATTTGTAAATCTCCCATATCTAATATTCCAGTTGAAGAAAAAACTATTTTTACAGATGCCAATAAAAATACTGCTGGCTATTGGACCGATACTGCTTCTAAAGTTGTTCCACATTCCTTTTCTTCCATGCAGCCTGCTGAACTTTGGACCATTTGTCTGGCACTACAAGATTTTTTGATGTTCCTATTAATATTGTTTCTGATTCTAAATATGCAGTCTCTTCATGTATTTATCTTCCTGAAGCCACTCTATCATTAACTTTAAGAACTAATATTGATAAATTATTTTTTTCAGGTTCAACAATTGTTAATCAGGTGACTAAACCCTGTCTTTTTTACTCATATTCTCATTCTTCTCTCCCTGGACCATTATCTCAAGTAAATGCAAATATAGATGTTTTACATTATCCTTTACAGTCTGCAACACAAGAACATTGCTTACATCATACTAATTCTAAAAGATTACAAAAAACTCATTCATTAACACGAAAACAAGCGCAAGACATTGTTCGTTCTTGTTCCATATGTGCACCATTTATTTTGCCCTTCGCCCCTCCTGGAGTAAATCCTAGAGGATTACAATCTAACCAAATCTGGCAAATGGATGTCGTTTTTATTTCCTCATCCGGTAAACAGAAATATGTTCATTATACTATAGATACTTATTCTCACTTTCAGTGGGCTACTACTTTAAGTTCAGAAAAGGCTGACTCCATTATTACTCATCTACTATTTTGCTTTGCCATTATGAGCATACCTATAGAATTAAAAACTGATAATGCTCTCACATATCAATCCTCTAAACTATCTCAATTTTTAAAACAATATCTTATTAAGCATACTTTTGGAATTCCTTATAACAGTCAAGGACAAGGTATAATTAAAAGAGCTAATCGTACTCTTCATGAGTATCTTGGAAAAATAAGAAAGGAGGAGAAGGGTGTGATATCACCAAAGGATGTATTAAATAAAATGCTATTAACCCTAAATTTTTTGAATGTCTGGGGAAAAGATAAGATGACTCCAACAGAACAGCATTTTGGCAATACAGAAAAGACAAAAAGCTTTGAACATTCCCAGATATGGTATAAGGATGAGATAAAGGGATGGATTCCAGCAGTACTTCATTTTTGGGGTCGAGGATATGCTTTTATTTCTGTGAATGATTCCAGGATCTGGGTTCCATTGAGATTGGTGAAGTTGCAGGATGAGCGACCCATTTGCACGCCAGTTTCAGGAACTGCCCATGCAGAGGACTTTCACCTTTGCAACAAGAGAAGCGAATCCACTGACATGGGGACAGCTGAAGAAACTGACGTGGGAAGCTGAAAAGACATTGCAGAAGGCGAGGCAGCCAGTGAGTCCTGCTAATCTTCTGTTGGCCATGATGGCAATGATGACTTGTCAGGTAATGTATGTGGAAGCTACTAATTATACTTATTGGGCTTATATTCCTAACCCTCCTTTGGTGCGGGTGGTATCTTGGGGTGAAGTAGAAGTTCCGGTCTGTACTAATGAAACTAACTTTTTCCCTCCACCTGACTGTGGAGGGATTGAGCAATTATCCCAACATGTACAAAATTATAATGTTACTAATCTTACTATAGCAGCTGAAGGTATTCCTTTATGTATAGGAGGGCATTCTTTTTGTCTGCCTAAGAAAACACACTCACATCATTCTTATAATACTTGAGGAGTTTAATATAGGGGACAACACTTTGCAGTTTTTACTGTGCTCATTTCTTCTCATGGCTTTCATACTTCACAGTCTTACTTAAATAAGAAGAAAGGGGTACATATGTCCCTCTTCTCTGCTTCATTTTGTGAAGCATCTTTATCACATCTGGAGTGGGAACGTTGCAGGGATCATGACCCTTGTCTAGATATGAATTATTCAAATCATGTAATTGTAGATTGGAGTCCTACTCATGGGGAATTTTTAGAAAAATGGTCTAATTGATCTTTGAAATGGCAACATTTGCATTGGCTCCACCTTAATTGCAAATGGTGGGACACCCTCAATTACAAGGGGATATGTGGAAATTTTGGGCTGTGTCAGGTAATCTTACTATTTGGACTGGAAATTTCACCTTGAATGTTAATGATCCTTCTGGGCCTTTTCAAATTCATTTGCATATTCACAAATCTTACTCTGCTATAGCATGTCTAAAATTTCCTTACTCTTTACTGTATGGGTAATGGACTTGGAATGAAATTTTGAGAGTTATATCATGTTCTGATTGTAACTTGACTCAATGTATAAACTGTTCTTGGTGGGAAAATGTTGAAAATAAGATGATTCATTCCAGTAATTACTCTTTGGTTATTGTGAAAGCACGGACTGAACTCTGGTTACCTATTAATCTTATTCGACCCTGGTCAGACTCTTTTACTGACACTCATCTAATGAATGCTGTACAAACTCTTCTCCATTGATCCTGAAGAATGCTTGGCATAGTTATCACATCAATTCTTGCCTTGGCTTCAGTAACAGCAACAGCAACTGTAGCAGGTCTTGCTTTGCATCAGGGCATACAGACTGCAGATTTTGTCAAGGAGTGGCATAAGGATGCTCATTTATTGTGGCAACAACAACATGATTTGGACGCTCAACTGGCTACTGATGCACTGAATTTACAACACACTGTTTCATGGCTAAGAGATCAAGTAAATGTGTTAGCTACAAGGAGTGTGTTAAAATGTGATTGGAATACGTCTCACCTATGTGTAACCCCTGTTCCCTTTAAAATGATTGAGGTCTGAGAAGAAGTGAGAAGGTCTTTGGTAGCACACCAGAATTTAACTGCTGACATTATGGAATTGGAACAAACTATTTTGTCAACTTTTAGAAAGACGCTGCCTGATATTATTGGTTCTGATATACTGAAGAATTTTCAAGAATGATTAGATAACCTCAATTCTTTAGGGCATGTATCTACATTGTTAACAACATCCTTTGTGAATACTTTGTTAATTGTTGCTTTATGTTTCATTGCTTTTATAGTCTACTGGCGCTGGCTAGAAGGGAAACAATTGAAGCTTTGCATATTCAGGTGCTTATTCAGCACCTGCAAGAAAAGAAAGGGGGAGATGTAGGGAACAAAGTATAAGGGAGGCTGGGAAGACTCTTACAAACAAGGCTCCTGGTCAGGGCTGAATATTCTTGCAAATAAGATCTTCTGTCAAGAATCCTTTGATCCCATGGGAAAAGAACATTTCTTGCATACAAGGATGCTACTCTGATCCTTCAAAAAGGAACAGACCCAGGGTCTAAAAGGATTCTAAGTTGATGAGGAAGTTCCTCAAAACAAAGTCTTAGCTGCAGTAAATAGTTAGGTAAAGGTTATCTCATCCCGGGCCTGTGCGTGGTATAGTCACTGAATCATAATTTTTTGGCAATTTGCCCTGTAAATTGTTGTGAAAAAGATATAAAACAAGGCAGCTGCAAAAAGCAAATAGAATAAGAAGAATAAAGAAAAACATTCAAAGCACTCGGTGTGTTGCTGTTGTATTCCGTTGCTAGCAGGCCACCATTCAACAAGACCCCAAAATGCCTCATCCACTCCAGATGAACCTGATTGCCCTGCACTGTCTCTGCTGTCACCCCGAGGCTCGACTCCCAACACACTGGCACGTGTGACAGCCATGGGGTACCTCGAGGGAAAGCCACAGATCCCAGTGTCCACTCAATGGGGAGCCGTACACTACTGCTGCAGCTGGGTAGGAGAGTGGCCGTGCAGGTCTCCAGGTGAGATGAGGCCTGACTCCCCTGTGGGAGCTCCAGGGGAACCACAAGACCTATGTCATCACGGGTGAGGCAAGATCAGGCTCTGGCCTCAGCACCAGACGAGGACTGAGGACCTGGTGATGACTGGGGAGGAATCCCCAGAGGCACATTGCAACTCCCAGGGAGATTGTCCTCTCCTGAGGCCACAGGGGAAGGTCCCTCAGGTCACCATCATAACTCGAGAGGACCCAGCCGCAACTCGAGATAAACCAGAAGATTCTCCCCTGCAGGTGGGTTGAGGTCCTTGTCTGCTGTGGCGTCTCGGGGGAAATCACCCCTTCCCTCTCGGACCTCGAAAGGCTTCTTCACACCCTTGCTGTGACCCAAGAAGTTTCCCACCCCACCAGTCTCCACTCAAGAGGAACCCCGAGGATCCCACTGCAACTCAAGAGAAGCCCCGTTTTCCTCTGCTCAGCTCCAGATGATGTGCCCTTTCCCTGCTCTGTCAGGAAAGGGTTCCAGGAGCTCCCCTGGCATCCCAAGAGGAGGCACTCACACCAGGAGAGTCGGGAGGAACCTCAGCGGTTGGGCCACAATTCTCCAAGATGCCCAAATGCCTCGTCCATTCCAGATGAACCTGACTGCCCTGCACTGCCTCGACTGTCACCCAGAGGCTCAACTCCCAACACACTGGAACGTGTGACAGCCCTGGGGTACACAGATCCCTGTGTCCGCTCAACAGGGATTTGGACACTGCTGCTGCAGCTGGGGAGGAAAGCAGCCATGCACGTCTCCAGGAGAGACGAGGCCTGATTGCCCTGTGGGGGCTGCAGAAGAACCTCACGACCTATGTCAACACGGGTGAGGCAAGCTCAGTCTCCGGCATCAGCATCAGACAAGGATTGAGGACCCGTTGATGACTGGAGAGGAATCACCAGAGGTGCCTCCCAACTCGCACCGAGACTGGACTGTCCTGTGGCCACAGGGGCGGGTCCCTGGGGTCCCCTTCATAACTCGAGAGGACCTCGCTGCAACTGGAGAAAAACCAGAAGCTTCTTTCCTGAAGGCAAAGTGAGGCCATATCCACTGCTGCGTCTCAGGAGAAATCACCCTTTCCCTCTTGGACCTCAAAAGTCTCCTTCACCTTTTTGCTGTGACCCAAGAAGTTCACTGCCCTACTCGACCCCAATCGAGAGGAACCCCGAGGGTCCTGCCACAAATCAAGAGGAGCCCCGTTTTCTCCTGCTCAGCACCAAATAAGGGACCCTTTCACTTCTCCATCGGGAAGGGGTTCCCGGTGCTCGCCACACATCCCAAGAGCAGGCACTCGCAACAGGAGAGTTGGGAGAAGCCTCAGGTTTTGGGCCACCATTCCCCAAGACCCCTAAATGCCTCATTCACTCCAGATAAACCTGAGTGCCCTGCACTACCACGACTATCACCACAAGGCTCGACTCCCGACACACTGGCATGTGTGACAGGCCTGGGGTGCCTCAAGGGCAAGCCACAGATCCCTGCGTCCGCTCAACAGGGAGCCGGACACTGCTGCTGCAGCTGGGAAGGAAAGCGGCCTTGCACTTCTCCAGACGAGATGAGGCTTGACTCCCCTGTGGGGGCTGTAGGAGAACCCCAAGACCTATGTCAGCATGGGCTAGGCAAGCTCAGACTCCAGCCTCAGCACCAGAGGAGGACTGAGGACAGGGTGATGACTGTGGAGGAATCCCAAGAGGCCCCTTCGCAACTCGCAAAAAGACTGAGCTCTCCTGAGGCCACAGGGGAGGGTCCCTGGGGTTCCCATCGTATTTGAAGAGGACCCTGCCGCAACTCGAGAAAAACCAGAAGCTTATATCTGCAGGCTGGGTGAGGCTTTGGTCCACTGTGGTGTCTTGGGGGAAATCACCCCTTCGTTCTTGGACCTCAAAAGGCTCCTTCACACCCTTGATGTGATCCAAGAAGTGCCCCTCCCCAAACGTCTCCACTCGAGAGGAACCCTGAGGGTCTGGCCGTAAATCAAGAGGAGTCCCGTTTTCCCTTGCTATGCTTCAGATGAGAGGCCCTTTCACTGCTCCATCAAAAAAGGGTTCTCGACACTCCCCTTGCATCCCTTGAGGAGGCACTCGCACGAGGAGAGTCGAGAGGATCCTCAGGGTCAGGCCACCATTCCCCAAGACTCCCAAATTCCTCGTCCATTCTGGAAGAACCTGACTGCCCTGCACTGCCTTGACTGTCACACCGAGGCTTGACTCCTGAAACACTGGCACATGTGACAGCCCTGGGGTACCTTGATGGAAAGCCACAGATCCCTGTGTCCGCTCGACAGGGAGCCGGACACTGTGCCTACAGCTGGGAAAGATGGCGGCCCAGCATGTCTCCAAGTGAGACGAGGCCTGACTCACCTGTGGGGGCTCTAGGGGACCCGAAGACCTATGTCAGCACAGGCGAGGCAAGCTCAGGCTCTGGCCTCAGCACCATAAGACGACAGAGGACCGGTGACAACTGGGGAGGAATCCCCAGAGGTGCCTCACAACTTGCATGGAGACTGCCCTTTCCTGAGGCCACAGGGGCGGGTTTCAGGGGCCCCGTCATAAATCGAGAGGACCCTGCCACAACTCAAGGAAAACTAGAAGCTTTTCCCCTACAGGCAGAGTGAGGCCATTGTCTGCTGCGGCGTCTCGGATGAAATAACCCCTTCTCTCTTGGGCCTCGAGAAGCTTCTTCACATCCTTGCTGTGACCCAAGAAGTTCTCGCCCCACCCGTCCCCATTCGAGAGGAACACCAAGGGTCCTGCCATGATTCAAGAGAGCCCCATTTTCCCCTACTCAGCTCCAGATGAGGGGCCCTTTCCCTGCTCAGTCGGGAAAGGGTCCCCGGCATTCCCCTCGCATCCCAAGACGAGGTGTTTGCACCAGGAGAGTCGGGAGGAGCCTCAGGGGTTGGGCCAACATTCCCCAAGATCCCCAATTACCTCGTCCACTCCAGATGAACCTGACTGCCTTGTACTGCCTTGACTGTCACCCCAAGGCTCAACTCCCAACACACTGGCACATGCTACAGCCCTGGGGTACCTCGATGGCAAGCCAAAGATCCGTGTCTGCTGGACAGGGAACAGGACACTGCTGCTGCAGCTGGGGAGGAAAGCAGCTGTGCACATCTCCAGGTGAGACGAGGCCTGACTCCACTGTGAGGGCTCCAGGGGAACCCCAAGACCTATGTCAGCATGGCCGAGGCAAGCTCAGGCTCGGGTCTCAGCACCAGAGGCAAACTGCAGACCCCGCGATGACTGAGGAGGAATCCCCAGAGGCGCCTCACACCTCGCAGGGAGACTGGCCTCTCCTGAGGCCACAGGAGAGTGTGCCTAGGGTCCCCATCGTAACTCTAGAGGACCCCACCAAAACTCGAGAAAAATCAGAAACTTCTCCCCTGCAGGTGGTGTGAGACCTTTGTCCGCGAAGGTGTCTCAGGGGAAAATACCACTTCCCTCTTAGACCCCAAAAGGCTCCTTCACACCATTGATGTGACCCAAGAAGATCCCCGCACCACCTGTCCCCACTCAATAGGAACCCTGAGGGTCCCGCCGCGACACAAGAGGAGCCCGGTTTTCCCCTGCTTATCTTCAAATGAGGTGCCATCTCCCTGCTGTGACGGGAAATGGTTCCTAGCACTCCCTTCACATTCCAAGAGGAGGCGCTCGCGCAAGGTGAGTCGGGAGGAGCCTCAGGGGTCAGGTCGTAGTGGACAAGGACCTCAACCGGTCTGCAAGGGAAAAGCTTCTGGTTTTTCTCGAATTGTGACGTGGTCCTCTCGAGTTAAGAAGGGGACCCCAGGGACCCGCCCCTGTGGCCTCAGGAGATGCCAGTGTCCCTGCGAGTTGCAAAGCGCCTCTGGGTATTCCTCCCCAGTTATCGCCTGGTCCTCAGTCCTCCTCTGGTGCTGAGGCCAGAACCTGTGCTTTCCTCGCCTGCACAGACATAGGTCTTGGGGTTCCCCTGGTGCCCCACAGGGGAGCCAGGCCTCATCTTGCCTGGATACGTGCACTGTCGCTTTCCATCCCAGCTGCAGCAACAGTGTACGGCTCACCATCGAGTGGACAGTGGGATCTGTCCTCTCTTGGGATGGGAGGGAAGCACCATAAACCATGCCAGATGGAGCAGTGAAAAGGCCCCTCATCTGGAGCTGAGCAGGTGAAAACAGGGCACCTCTTGAGTCATGGCAGGACTCTTGGGGTTCCTCTCAAGTGGGGATGGGTGGGGCAGGGAACTTCTTGGGTCACAGCAAGGGTGTGAAGGAGCCTTTCGAGGTCCAAGAGGAAAGGGGTGATTTCAGACGAGATGCCGCAGTGGACAAGGGCCTCACCCCGCCTACAGGGGAGAAGCTTCTGGTTTTACTTGAATTGCAGTGGGATCCTCTCAAGTTACAACGGTGGGTGACACCAGGGACCCACCTTTGTGGCCTCAGGAGAGGCAAGTCTCCGTGCGAGTTGGGAGGCGCCTCTGGGGATACCTCCCCAGTCGTCGCCGGATCCTATGTCCTCATCTGGTTCTGAGGCCAGAGTCTGATCTTGTCTCGCCCGTGCTGACATAAATCTTGGGGTTTCCCTGGAGCTGCCACAGGAGAGTCAGGCGTCGACTTGCCTGGAGATGTGCATGGCTGCTTTCCTCCCCAGCTGTAGCACCAGTGTCTGGTTCCCTATCGAGTGGACACAGGGATGTGTGGCTTGCACTCGAGGTACCCCAGGGCTGTCACAGGTGCCAGTGTGTCAGGAGTCGAGGCTCAGGGTGACATTGGAGGCAATGCAGGGCAGTCAGATTAATCTGGAGTGAACGAGGCATTTGGGGGTCTTGAGGAATGGTGGCCCGAACCCTGAGGCTCCTCCCCACTCTCCTGTTGTGAGCGTCTACTCTTGGGATGCTAGGGGAGCGCCAGAAACCCTTTCACAATGGAGCATGAATGCTCGGGGTTCCTCTGAGTGGGAAAATGTGTGGCAGGGAACTTCTTGGGTTACAGCAAGGGTGTGAAGGCATCTTTGGAGATCCAAGAGGGAAGGAGTGATTTCACCCGAGACGCTGCAGCAGACAAGGGCCTCACCCCGCATGCAGAGGAGAAATTTCTGGTTTTTCTCGAGTTGTGGCGGGGTCCTCTTGAGTTACGATGGGGACACCAGGGACCCACCCTGTGGCCTCAGGAGAGGCCATCTCAGTGCCAGTTGTGAGGTCTATCTGGGGATTCCTCCCCAGTTGTTGCCGGGTCCAGAGTCCTCAACTGGTGCTGAGGCCTGAGCCTGAGCTTGCATCGCCTGTGCTGACATAGGTCTTGGGGTACCCCTGGAGCCCCCACTGAGAAGTCAGGCCTCGTCTCGCATGGAGACATGCACGGCCGCTTTCCTTTCCAGCTGCAGCAGCAGAGTCTGGCTCCCCGTTGAGCGGATAGAGGGATATCTGGCTTGCTCTCGAGGTACCCCAGGGCTGTCACACTTCCCAGTGTGTTGGGAGTCGAGCCTCGAGGTGACAGTTGCAGTAGTGCAGGGAATTCAGGTTCATGTGAAGTGGATGAGCTATTTGGGAGACTTGGGGAATGGTAGCCTGATCTCTCAGGCTCCTCCCAACTCTCCTGGAGTGAGTGCCTCCTCTTGGGATCCTAGGAGAGTGCCGAGAATCCTTTCTCCCCAGAGCAGGGAAAGCGCCCCTCATCTGGAACTGTGCAGGGGAAAACGGGGCTCCTCTTGAGTTGCAGCGGGACCCTCGGAGTTCCTGTTGAGGCGGGGAACTCCTTGGGTCACAGCAAAGGTGTGAAGGAGGCTTTCAAAGTCCAGGAGGGAAGGGATGATTTCTCCAGAGATGTCAAAGCAATAGGGCCTCACTCTGCCTGCAGGGGAGAAGGTTCTGGATTTTTTCTATTTGTGGCGGGGTCCTCTCGAGTTATGACGGGTCCCCAGGCACCCGCCCCTGTGGCATCAGGAGAGGCCAGTCTCCGTGAGATTTGCATGGCACCTCTGAGGATTCCTCCCCAGTCGTCACCGGGTCCTCAGTCCTCATCTGGTGCTGAGGCCGGAGCCTGAGCTTGCCATGCCTGTGCTGACATAGGTCTTGGGGTTCCCCTGGAGGCCCTAAAGGGGAGTCAGGCCTCGTCTGACCTGGAGATGAGCATGGCGGCTTTCCTCCCAAGCTGCAGCAGCAGTGTTCGGCACCCCGTCGAGTGGACACAGGGATCTGTGGCTTGCCATAGACATACCCCAGGGCTGTCTCAAGTGTTAGTGCGGCAGGGAACATCTTGCATCACAGCAAGTGTGTGAAGGAGCCTTTCGAGATCCAAGAGGGAAAGGGTGATTTCCCCAGAGATGCCCCAGCAGATTATCACCTCACCCGGCCTGCAGGGGAGAAGCTCCTGGTTTTTCTTGAGTTGAGGTGGGGTCCCTTTGAGTTACAATGGGGACCCCAGGGATCCGCCCCTGTGACCTCAGGAGTGGCCAGTCTCCGTGCGAGTTGCCAGGCGCCTCTGGGGATTCCTCCCCAGTTGTCGCCGACTCTTCAGTCCTCATCTGGTGCTGCAGCTGAAGCCTGAGCTTGCCTCGCCCGTGCTGACATAGGTCTTGAGGTTCCCCTGGAGCCCCACAGGGGAGTCAGGCCTCGTCTAGCCTGGAGACGTGCACGGGCGCTTTTCTCCCCAGCTGCTGCAGCAGCAGTGTCCGGTTCCCCTTCGAGGGGACACAGGGATCTGTGGATTTCCCTGGAGGTACCCCAGGGCTGTCACACGTTCCAGTGTGTCAAGAGTTGAGCCTCGGGGTGACAGTCGAGGCAGTGCAGGGCAGTCAGGTGCATTGGAGTGGACCAGGCATTTGGGGGTCTTGGTAAATGATGGCCTGACACCTGAGGCTCCTCCCGACTCTCTTGGTGTGAGCGCCTCCTTTTAGGATGTGAGGGGAGCTCTGGGAACCCTTTCCTGATGGAGCAGGGAAAGGGCACCTTATGCTGACATAGGTCTTGAGGTTCCCCTGGAGCCCCACAGGGGAGTCAGGCCTCGTCTAGCCTGGAGACGTGCACGGGCGCTTTTCTCCCCAGCTGCTGCAGCAGCAGTGTCCGGTTCCCCTTCGAGGGGACACAGGGATCTGTGGATTTCCCTGGAGGTACCCCAGGGCTGTCACACGTTCCAGTGTGTCAAGAGTTGAGCCTCGGGGTGACAGTCGAGGCAGTGCAGGGCAGTCAGGTGCATTGGAGTGGACCAGGCATTTGGGGGTCTTGGTAAATGATGGCCTGACACCTGAGGCTCCTCCCGACTCTCTTGGTGTGAGCGCCTCCTTTTAGGATGTGAGGGGAGCTCTGGGAACCCTTTCCTGATGGAGCAGGGAAAGGGCACCTTATCTGGAGCTGAGCAGGGGAAAACGGGGCTTCTCTTGAGTAGAGGTGTGCCCTCATGGTTTCTCTCGAGTAGGGACGGGTGGGGCGGCGAACTTCTTGGTTCACAGCAAGGGTGTGAAGGAGCCTTTGGAGGTCCAAGAGGTAAGGAGAGATTTCCCCTGAGATGCCACAGCTGACAAGGGCCTCACTTCACCTGCAGAGGAGAAGCTTCTGGTTTTCCTCGAGTTGTGGAAGGGTCCCCTCAAGTTATGAAGGGGACCCCAGGGACCTGGCCCTGTGGCACCAGGAGAGGCCAGTCTCCGTGCAAGTTTCGAGGTGCCTCTGGGGATTTCTCCCCAGTCATTGCCGGGTCCTCAGTCCTCGTCTGATGCTGAGGCTGGAGCCTGAGCTTGCCTCACCCGTGCTGACATAGCTCTTTGGGTTTCCCTGGAGCCCCCACAGGGGAGTCAGGCCTCGTGTCGCCTGGAGAAATGCACGGCTGCTTTCCTCCACAGCTTTAGGAGCAGTGTCCGGCTCCCCATCGAGCAGACACAGGAATCTGTGGCTTGCCTGCGAGGTATCCCAGGGCTGCCACATGTTCCAGTGTGTTGGGAGTCGAGCCTCGGGGTGACAGTCGAGGTAAAGCAGGGCAGTCAGGTTCATCTGGCGGGAACTAGGCATTTGAAGGTCTAGGGGAATGGTGGCTCGACCCCTGAGTTTCCTCCCGACACTCCTGGTGGCAGTGCATTCTCTTGGGATGCAAGGGGAGTACTGGGAAACCTTTCGCGACGAAGCGGGGACAAAGCCCCTTATCTGGAACTGAGCAGGGGAAAATGGGGCTCCTCTTGAGTCACGGCGGGACTTTCAGGGTTCCTCTCGAGTGTGGACAGGTGGGGCAGGGAACTTCTTGGGTCACAGCAAGGGTGTGAAGGAGCCTTTCGAGGTCCAAGAGGGAAGGAATGATTTCCCCTGAGATGCCACAGTGGACAAGGGCCTCACCCCACTTGCAGGGGAGAAGCTTTTGGTTTTTCTCGACTTGAGGTGGGGTCCTTTCAAGTTTTTACAGGTACCCTCAGGACCAGCACCTGTGGCCTCAGGAGAGACCAGTCTCCCTGCAAGTTGCGAGGTGCCTCTGGGAATTCCTCCCCAATGGTTGCGGGTCCTCAGTCCTCATCAGGTGCTGAGGCTGGAGTCTGAGCTTTCCTCGCCCATGCTGACATAGGTCTTGGGGTTCCCCTGCAGTCCCCACAGTGGTTTCAGGCCTCGTCTCGCCTGGAGACTTGCATGGCCGCTTTCCTCCCCAGCTGTAGCAGCAGTGTCCAGCTCCTCGTCAAGCAGACACAGGTATTTGTTGCTTGCCCTAGAGGTACCTGAGCAATGTCACATATGCCAGTGTGTCGGGAGTCGAGCCCTGGTGTGACAATCAAGGCAGTACAGGGCAGTCAGGTTCATCTGAAAGGGATGAGGCATTTGGGTGTCTTGAATGGTGGCCGGACTCCTGATACTTCTCTCGACACTTTTGATGCATACGCCTCCTCTTGGGATGAGAGGGGAGCCCTGGGAACCCTTCCCCAATGGAGCAGGGAAATGGACCCTCATGAGAGCTGACCAGGTTAAAATGGGGCTACTCTTGATTCATTGTAGGACCCACAAGGTTCCTCTCCAGTGGCTATCAGTGGGGCGGGGAACTTTTTGAGTCACAGCAAGCGTGTGAAGGAGCCTTTCATGGCCCAAGAAGGAAGGATTGATTTTCCCCGAGAGGCCTCAAAGGACAAAATCCTCACCCCGCCTAGGGGAGAAGCTTCTGGTTTTTCTTGAGTTGTGGCAGGTCCTCTCAAGTTGGTACGGGCCCTCCAGTGACCCACCTCTGTGGCCTCAGGAGAGGCCAGTCTCTGTGCGAGTTGCGAGGCACTTCTTGGTATTCCTCCCCAGTCGTTGCCGGGTCCACATTCCTCATCTGGTGCTGAAGCTGGAGGCTGAGCTTTCCACTCCGGTGCTTACATAGGTCTTGTGGTTCCCCTGGAGCCCCCACATGAGAATCAGGTCTCATCTCGCCTGGACACATGCAAGTCCGCTTTCCTCCTCCGCTGCCGCAGCAGTGTCAGACTCACAGTCAAGTAGACCCAGGGATCTGTGGCTTGCCCTCGAGGTACCCCAGGGCTGTCACACGTGCCAGTGTGTCAGGAGTCTATCCTCCCGGTGACAGTCAAGGCAGTGCAGGGCAGTCAGGTTCATCTGGAGAGGATGAGGCATTTGGGGGTCTTGGGGGATGGTGGCCCGACCCCTGATGCTTCTCCCGACTCTCCTGGTATGAGCACCTCCTCTTGGGATGCGAGGGCATCACTGGAAAGCTCTTCCCGATGGAGTAGGGAAAGGGCACCTCATCTGGAGCTGAGCAGGGGAAAATGGGCTCCTCTTGAGTCATGGCGAGACCCTCAGGGTTCCTCTCAAGTGGGGAAGATTGGAACAGAGAACTTCCTGGGGCACATCAAGGGTGTGAAGAAGCCTTTTGAGGTCCAAGAGGGAAGGAATGATTAACCCCGAGACCCCACAGTGGATAAGTGCCTCATCCCTCCTGCAGGGGAGAAGGTTCTGGTTTTTCTCGAGTATAGGTGGCGTCCTCTCAAGTTACGATGGGGACCACGGGGACCTGCCCCTGTAACCTCCACAGGGGCCAGTCTCCGTGTGAGTTGCAATGCACCTCTGGGGATTCCTCCCCAGTCGTGGCTGGGTCCTCAGTCCTCGTCTGGTGCTGAGGCCGAAGCATGAGCTTTCCTCGCCTGTGCTGACATAGGTCTTGGGGTTACACTGCAGCCCCCACAGGGGAGTCAGGCCTCGTCTAGCCTGGAGATATGCACAGCCGCTTTACTCCTCAGCTGCAGCACCAGAGTCCGGCTCCCCTTCGAGCAGACACAGGGATCTGTGGCTTGCCCTGGAGGTACCCGAGTGCTGTCACACATGCCAGTGTGAAGGGAGTCGGATGACAGTTGAGGCTGTGCCGGGCAGTCAGGTTCATCTGGAGTGGACAAGGCTTTTGGGGGTCTTGGGACATGGTGACCCAACCCATGATTCTCCTCCTGACTCTCCTGGTGTGTGCGCCTCCTCTTGGGATGCAAGGGAAGTGCTGGGAGACCTTTCCCAATGGAGCAGGTAAAGTGACCCTCATCTGCGGCTGAGCAGGAGAAAACAGGACTCCTATTGAGTCATGGCTTGTCCTTCGGTGTTCCTTTTGAGTGGGGATGAGTGGGACGAGGAACTTCTTGGGTCACAGCAAGGGTGTGAAGGAGCCTTTCGAGGTCCTAAAGGGAAGGGGTAATTTCCCCCGAAATGCCGCAGCGGACAAGGGCCTCGCCCCGCCTGCAGGGGAGAGCTTCTGGTTTTTCTCAAGTTGCAGTGGGGTTCTCTCGAGTTACGACGGGGACCCCAGGGACCCACCACTGTGGCCTCAGGAGAGGCCAGTCTCCGTGCTGGTTGCCACGTGCCTCTGAGCATTTTTCCCCAGTCATCACCAGGTCCTCAGTGCTCATCTTGTGCTGAGGCTGGAGCTTGAGTTTTCCTGGCCCGTGCTGACATAGGTCTTGGGGTTCCCCTGGAGCCCCCACAGGGGATTTAGCCCTCGTCTCACCTGGAGACATGCATGGCCACATTCCTTCCGAGATGCAGCCGCAGTGTTTGGCTCCCCATCGAATGGACACAGGGATCTGTGGCTTGCCCTCAAGGTACCCCAGGGCTGTCACACCTTCAGTGTGTCGGGAGTTGAGCTTCAGGATGACAGTTGAAGAAGTTCAGGGCAGTCAGATTCATCTGGAGTGGACGAGGCATTTGGTGGACTTGGGGAATTGTGGCCCAACCCCTGATGCTGTCCAACTTTTCTGTGGGAGTGCCTCCTCTTGGGATATGAAGGGAGTGCCAGGAACCCTTTCCCGATGGAGCAGGAAAAAGATCCTCAGCAGGAGCTGAGCAGGGTAAATAAGGCATCTCTTGAGTCATGGCAGGAGCCTCCGGGTTCCTTTCGAGTGGGGACGGGTGGGATAGGGAACTATTTGGGTCACAGGAAGAATGTGAAGGAGGATTTTGAGGTCCAAGAGGGAAGAGGTGATTTCCCTTGAGACGCCTCAGAGGACAAGGGCCTCACCCTGCCTACAGAGCAGAAGCGTCTGGTTTTTCACGAGTTCTGGCGGATTCCTCTCGACTTATGACGGACCCCAGGGCCCGCCCTTGTGGCCTCAGGAGAGGCCAGTCTACGTGCGAGTTGCCAGGCGCCTCAGGGGATACCACCCCAGTCATTGCTGGGTCCTCCATCCACGTCTGGTGCTGAGGCCGGAGCCTGAGCTTTCCTCGCCCATGCTGACATAGGTCTTGGGGATCACCTGCAGCCCCCACAGAGGAGTCAGGCTTCGTCTCATCTGGAGTTGTGCATGTCCACTTTCCTCCCCAGCAGCAGAAACAGTGTCCAGCTCCCCATCGAGTGGACACATGGATCTGTGGCTTGCTCTTGAGGTACCCCAGGGCTGTCACACATGCCAGTGTGTCAAGATTCGAGGGTCGGTGTGACAGTCCAGGCAGTGCAGGGCAGTCAGGTTCATCTGGAGTGAGCAAGGCATTTGGGTGTCTTGAAGGACCTGGTGACGACTGGGGAGGAATCCCCAGAAGTGTCTGCCAACTCGCACGGAGACTTGCCTCTCCTGAGGCCACAGGGGCAGATCTCTGGGGTCCCTGTTGTAACTCGAGAGGACCCCGCCACAACTCGACAAAAACCAGAAGCTTCTACCCTGCAGGCGGGCCGAGGCCCTTGTTTGCTGCGGCATCTCTGGGGAAATCACTCCTTCCCTCTTGAACCTCAAAAGGCTCCTTCACACCCTTCCTGTGCTCCAAGAAGTTCCACCCCCCACTCGTCCCCACTTGAGAGGAACACAGAAGGTATCGCCATGACTCAAGAGGAGCCCCGTTTTCCCTTGGTCAGCTCCAGATGAGGGCCCCTTTCTCTGCTCCATCCCAAAAGGGTTCCCAGTTCTCCCCTCGCATCCCAAGAGGAGGTGCTCACATCAGGAGAGTCGGGATGAGCCTCAGGGGTGGGGCCACAATTCCCGAAGACCCTCAAATGCCTCATCCACTCCAGATGAACCTGACTGCCCTGCACTGCCTCAACTGACACCCCGAGACTCGACTCCCGACACACTGCCATGTGTGACAGCCCGGGGGTACCTCGAGGGCAAGCCACAGATCCCTGTGTCCACTGGACGGGGAGCCAAACCCTGCTGCTGCAGCTGGGGAGGAAAGCGGACGTGCACAGTTCCAAGCCAGACGAGGCCTGACTCTGCTGTGGTGGCTCCAGGGTAACCACAAGACCTATGTTAGCAGAGGCAAGGCAAGCTCAGACACTGGCATCAGCATTAGACGAGGACTGAGGACCCAGCGACGATTGGGGAGGTGTCCCAAGAGGCGCCTCACAACTCACAGGGAGACTGACCTCTCCTGAGATCACAGGGGCGGGTCCCTGGGGTCCCCTTCTTAACTCGAGAGGACCCTGCGACAACTCAAGCAAAACATGAAGCTTCTCCCCTGCAGGTGAGGTGAGGCCCTTGTCCGCTGAGGCATCTCAGGGGAAATCAACCCTTCCCTCTAGGACCTTGAAAGGCTCCTTCACACCCTTGCTGTGACCCAAGAAGATTTCCGCCCCATCTGTCCCCATTTGAAAGGAACCCCCAGGGTCCGGCCCTGACTCAATAGGAGCCCCAATTTCCCCCGCTCAGCTCCAGATGAGGGGCCCTTTCGCTGCTCCATCGGGAAAGGGTTCCCAGCACTCCCCTCGAATCCCAAGACGAGGTGCTCCCACCAGGAGAGTACGGAGGAGCCTCAGGGGTCAGGCCATTATTCCTCACGACCCCCAAATGCCTCGTCCACTCCAGATGAACCTGACTGCCCTGCACTGCTTCGACCATCACCCCGAGGCTCGACTCCCGACACATTGGCACGTGTGACAGCCCTGGGGTACCTCGAGAGCAAGGCACAGATCCCTGTGTCCGCTGGATGGGGTGTTGGACCCTGTTGCTGCAGCGGCGGAGGAAAGCAACCATGCATGTCCCCAGGCGAGACAAGGCCTAACTCTCCTGTGGGGGTTCCAGGGGAACCCCAAGAGCCATGTCAGCACGGGCGGGGCAAACTCAGGCTCTGGCCTCAGCACTGGACAAGGACTGAGGACCGGGAGACGAGTGGGTTGGAATCCCCAGAGGTACCTTGCAAATTGCAGGGAGACTGGCCTCTCCTGAAGCCACAGGGGTGGGTCTCTGGGTCCACGTCATAACTCTACAGGACCACGCTGCAACTAGAGCAAAACCAGAAGCTTCTCCCCTCAGGTTGGGTGAGGCCCTTGTCCCCTGTGGTGTCTCAGGGGAAATAACCCCTTCCCTCGTGGACCTCGAAAGGCTCCTTTACACCCTAGCTGTGACCCTCTACAGGACCACGCCGCAACTAGAGAGAAACCAGAAGCTTCTCCCCTCAGTCAGGGTGAGGCCTTTGTCCCCTGTGGTGTCTTGGGGGAAATACCCCTTCCCTCGTGGACCTCGAAAGGCTCCTTTACACCCTAGCTGTGACCCAAGAATTTGCCCAACCCACCCGTCCCCACTCGAGAGGAAACCCAAGGGTTCTGCCGTGATTCAAAAGGGACCCGTTTTCCTCTGCTCAGTTCCAGATGAGGGGCCCTTTCCCTGCTCCATCGGGAAAGGGTTCCCAGCACTCCCCTCGAATCCCAAGACGAGGTGCTCCCACCAGGAGAGTACGGAGGAGCCTCAGGGGTCAGGCCACCATTCCCCAAGACCCCCAATTGCCTCGTCCACTCCAGATGAACCTGCCTGCCCTGCACTGCCTCGACTATCACCCCGAGGATCGACTCCCAGCACACGGCACGTGTGACAGCCCTGGGGTACCTCAAGGGCAAGCCACAGATCCCTGGTTCACTCGATGGGGAGCCAGACACTGCTACTGCAGCTGGGAAGGATAGCGGCCATGCATGTCTCCAGGCGAGACGAGGCCTGACTCCCCTCTGTGGGCTCCAGGGGATGCCCAAGACCTATGTCAGCACGGGTGAGGCAAGCTCAGGCACCAGACTCACCACCAGACAAAGACTGAGGACCCGGCAACGACTGGAGTGGTATGCCCAGAGGCACCTCACAACTTGCATGGAGACTGGCGATGCTTGAGGCCACAGGAGTGGGTCCCTGGGGTACCGGTTTAACTCAAGAGGTCCCCACCCCATGTTGACTACAACCAGAAGCCTCTTCCCTGCAGGTGGGATGAGGCCCTTGTCACCTGTGGCATCTCAGGGGAAATCACCCCTTCCCTCTTGTACCTCTAAAGGCTCCTTCACAAACTTACTGTGACCCAAGAAGTTCCCTGCCCCACACGTCCCCATTTGAGAGGAACCCCCAGGGTACCTGCTCCATTGGGAAAGGGCTCCTGGCGCTCCCCTCGCAAACCAAAAAATGCTTGCACCAGGAGAGTGGGGAGGAGCTTCAGGGGTTGGGCCACCGTTCCTTAAGTACTTCAAATTCTTGTCCACTCCAGATGAACTGGGCTGCCCTGCACTGCCTCGACTGTCACTGAGGCTTGACTCCCGACACACTGGCACGTGTGACAGCCCTAGTGTACCTTGAGGGCAAGCCACAGATCCCTGTGTCTGCTCGACGGGGAGCCGGACACTGCTGCTGCAGCTGGGGACGAAGGCGGCCATGCATGTCTCCAGGCGAGACTAGGCCTGACTCCCCTCTGGGGGCTCCAGGAAAACCCCAAGATCTATGTCAGCATGGGAAAGGAAAGCTCAGGCTCCAGCCTCAGCACCATTCTAAGACTGAGGACATAGCAACGAATGGGGAGGTATCCCCAGAGGCACCTCACAACTTGCAGGGAACCTGGCCTCTCCTGAGGCCACAGGGGCGGGTCTCTGGGGTCCCCATCTTAACTCAAAAGGACCCCACCACAACTCCAGAAAAACCAGAAGCTTCTCCACTGCAGGCGGGATGAGGCCCTTGTCCACTGCGGTGTCTTGGGGGAAATCACCCCTTCCCTTTTGGACCTCAAAAGGCTCCTTCACACCCTGGATGTGACCCAAGAAGTTTCACGCCCCACCCGTCCACACTCGAGAGGAACCCTGAGGGTCCCTGCTCCGTCAGGGAAGGGTTCCTGGTGCTCCCCTCGAAAAAAAAGAGGCACTCACACCAGGAGAGTCAGGAGGAGCCTCAGAAGTCAGGCCACCATTCCCTAAGGCCCCCAAATGCCTTGTCCACTCCAGATGAACCTGACTGCCCTGCAATGCCTCGACTGTCACCCCAAGGATAGACTCCCAACACACTGGCATGTGTGACAGCCCTGGGGTACCTCGAGGGCAAGCCACAGATCCCTGTGTGTGCTCGATGGGGAGCCGGACACTGCTGCTGCAGCTGAGGAGAAAAGCGGCCATGCACATCTCCAGGCGAGACGAGGCCTGACTGCCCTGTAGGGGCTCCAGGGGAACCCCAAGACCTATATCAGCAAGGGCGAGGCAAGCTCAGACATGAGCCTCAGCACCAGACGATGACTGAGGACTAGGCAACGACTGGGGTGGTTTCCCCAGATGCACCTCCCAACTCACACGGATACTGGTCACTCCTGAGGTCACAGGGGCGGGTCCCTGGTGTCCTTGTCGTAACTGGAGAGGATTCGGTCGCAACTTGAGAAAAACCAGAAGCTTCTCCCCTGCAGGCTGGGTAAGGCTGTTGTCCGCTGAGGCATCTCAGGGGAAATCACCCCTTCCCTCTAGGACCTCGAAAGGCTCCTTCACACCCTTGCTATGACCCAAGAAGTTCTCCGCTCCACACGTCCCCACTCGAGAGGACCACCGAGGTTCCTGCCACGACTCAAGAGGAGCTCCGTTTTCCCCTTCTGAGTTCCAGATGAGAGGCCCATTCCCTGGTCCATCAAGAAATGCTTCCTGGAACACCCCTCACATCCCAAGAGGAGGTGCTTGCACTAGGAAAGTTGGGAGGAGCCTCAGGGGTCGGGCCACCATTCTTCAAGACCCACAAATGCCTCATCCTCTTCAGATGAACCTGACTGCCCTGCACTGTCTATAATGTCACCGGAGGCTCGACTCCAAACACACTGGCATGTGTGACTGCCCTGAGGTACTTTAAGGGCAAGCCACCCATCCCTGTGTTCGCTCATCTTGGAGCCGGACACTGCTGCTGCAGCTGGGTAGGAAAGCGGCTGTGCACGTCTCCAGGTGAGATGAGGCCTTATTCCCCAGTGAAGGCTCCAGGGGAACCCCAAGACCTATGTCAGCATGGGCGAGGAAAACTCAGGCTCCAGTCTCAGCATCAGACAAGGACTGAGGATCCAGCGATGACTGGGGATCAATCCTCAGATGAGCCTCGCAGCTCGCAGAAATACTGGCCTCTCCTGAGGCCACAGGGTCGGTTCCCTGGGGTCCCGTCGTAACTCGAGAGGACCCCGCCGCAACTCGTGAAAAACCAGTAGCTTCTCCATTGCAGGCGGGGTGAGGCCCTGTCCAATGTGGCATCTTGGGGGAAATCACCTCTTTTCTCTTGGATCTCGAAAGGCTTCTTCACACCCTCGCTGTGACCCAAGAAGTTCCCCGCCCCACACTTTCCCACTCAAGAGGCACCCCGAGGGTCCCGCCGCGACTCAAGAGGAGTTTCGTTTTCCCTTGCTGAGCTCCAGATGAGGAGCCCTTTTTCTGCTCCATCGAATAAGTGTTCCAGGTGCTCCCTTCACATCCCAAGAGGAGGCGCTCACACCAGAAGAGTCGGGAAGAACCTCAGGGGTCTGGGCCACGATTCCCCAAGACTCCCAAATGCCTCATCCACTCCAGATGAACCTGACTGCCCTACACTGCCTCGAATGACACCCCGAGCCTCGACTCCTGGCAGACTGGCACTTGTGACAGCCCTTGGATACGTCGAGGGCAAGACACAGATCCTTGTGTCCACTCTAAGGGGAGTCAGACACCGCTGCTGCAGCTGGGAAGGAAAGCGGCCGTGCACGTCTCCAGGTGAGTCGAGGCCTGACTCCCCTGTGGGGGCTCTAGGGGAACCCCAAAATCTATGTAAGCCCGGGTGATGCAAGCTCATTCTCCGGCCTCAGCACCAGACGAGAACTGAGAACCCGGTGATGACTCGGGAGGAATCCCCAGAGGTGACTCGCAACTGGCTCGGAGACTGGCCTCTCCTGAGGGCACAGCAGCAGTTTCCCAGAGTCCCCGTCATAACTCGAGAGGACCGGGCACAACTCGAGAAAAACTAGAAGCTTCTCCCCTGCAGGCGAGGAGAGGCCCTTGTCAGCTTCGGCATCTCAGGGAAAATCACCCCTTCACTCTTGGACCTCAAAAGGCTCCTTCACATCGTGGCTGTGACCCAAGAAGTTTCCTGCCCCACCCATCACCACTCGAGAGGAACCCTGAGGGGCCTGTCATGACTCAAGAGGAGCCCCGTTTTCCCCTCTCAGCTTCAGATGAGGGGCCCTTTCCCTGCTCTTTCGGGAAAGGTTTCCTGGTGCCACCCTCACATCCCAAAGGGAGGCACTCGCACCAGAAGAGTTGGGAGGACCCTCAGGGGTTGGGTCCCTTTCCCCAAGACCCCCAACTGCCTCGTCCACTCCAGATGAATCTGACTGCACTGCATTGCCTCAACTGTAACCCCAAGGCTCGATTCCTGACACACAGGAAAATATGACAGCCCTGGGGAACATCAAGGGCTAGTCACATTTCCCTGTGTCCACTGGACAGTGAGCTGGACTCTGTTGCTGCCACTGGGGAGGAAAGCAGCCATGCACTTCTCCAGGCAAGACAAGGCCTTACTCCCCTGTGGGGGCTCCAGGGGAACCCCAAGACTGATGTCAGCATGGGCGAGGAAAGCTCAGGCTCTGGCCTCAGCACCAGACGAGGACTGAGGACCCTGTGATGTTGGGGAAGGAATCCCCAGAGACGCTTGGCAACTGGCATGGAGACTGGCCTCTCCTGAGGCCACAGGGGTGGGTCCCTGGTATCCCCATTGTAACTCAAGAGGACCCAGCTGCGACTTGAGAAAAACCAGAAGCTTCTCCCCTGCAGGCAGAGTCAGGCCCTTGTGTGATTAGGTGTCTTGGGTGAAATCACCCCTTCCTTCTTGGACCTCGAAAGGCTCCTTCGCACCCTTGCTGTGACCCAATAAGTTCTCCGCCCCAACCGTTTCCATTCGAGAGGAACCCCGAAGGTCCTGCCCTGACTAAAGAGGAGCCTCGTTTTCCCCTGCTCAGTTCCAGATGAAAGGCCCTTTCCTGCACCGTTGGGAAAGGGTTCACAGTGCTCCCCTTCCATCCCAATAGGAGGCGCTCACACTAGGTTAGTAGGGAGGAGCCTCAGGGATCGGGCCACCATTCCCAAACACCCCCAAATGCCTCGTCCACTCCAGATAAACCTGACTGCCCTGCACTGCCTCAACTGTCATCCTGAAGCTCGAATTGGGACACACTGGCACGAGTGACAGCCCTGGGGTACCGCGAGGGCAAGCGACCGATCCCTGTGTCTGCTTGCCGGATATCCAGACACTGCTGCTGCAGCTGGAAAGGAAAGCAACCCAGCACGTCTTCAGTCGAGACAAGGTCTTCTCCCCTGTGGGGGCTCCATGGGAACCCCAACACCTATGTCAGCATGCACGAAGCAAGCTCAGGCTCTGGCCTCAGCACCATACGAGGACTGAAGACATGGCGATAACTGGAGAGGAATCCACAGAAGTGCCAGGCAACTTGCATGAAGACTGGCCTCTCCTGAGGCCACCGGGGTGGGTCTGTGGGATTCCCCTCGTAACTCGAGAGGACCCTGCTGCAACTCGAGAAAAACCAAAAGCTTCTCCCCTGCAGGCAGGATGAGGCCCTTGTTTGGTGCAGCATCTCGGGGAAAATCTCCCCTTCCCTCTTGGACCTTGAAAGACTCTTTCACACCCTTGCTCTGACCCAAGAGGTTCCCCTCCCCACACGTCCACACTCAAGAGGAACCTTGAGGGTCCCGCTGCAACTCAAGAGAAGCATCCTTTTCACCTGCTCAGCTCCAGATGAGGGGTCCTTTCCTGCTTTGTTGGGAAAAGGTTCCCAATGCTCCTCTTGCATCCCAAGAGGAGGCGCTTGCACCTGGAGAGTCGGGAGGAGCCTCAGGGGTCGGGCCACCATTCCCCAAGACCCCCAAATGCCTCGTCCACTCCAGATGAATCTAACTGCCCTGTACTGCCTCTACTGTCACCCCAAGTCTCAACTCTCAACACACTCGCATGTGTGGAAGGCCTGGGTACCTCAAGGGCAAGCCATAGACCCCTGTGTCCTCTTGATGGGGAGCCGGGCACTGCAGCTGCAGCTGGGGTGGAAAGCGGCCTCGCACGTCTCCAGGAGAAAAGAGGCCTGACTCTCCTGTGGGGGCTCCAGGGGAAACCTAAGACCTGTGTCAGCACAGCCGAGGCAAGCTTAGGCTTCGGCCTCAACACCAGAAGAGGACTGAGGACCCGGTGGCAACTGGGGAGGAATCCCCAGACGTGCCTTGTAACATGCATGGAGACTGGCCACTCCTGAGGCCACAGGGGCGGGTCACTGGGGTCCAAGTTTTAACTCGAGAGGACTTCGCTGCAACTTGAGAAAAACCAGAAGCTTCTCCTCTGCAGGTGGGGTGAGGCCTTTTTTGCTGCAGCATCGTCTTGGGTGAAATCACCCTTCTCTCTTGGGCCTCAAAAGGCTCCTTCACACCCTTGCTGTGAACCAAGAAGTTCCCGGCCCCACCTGCCCCCACTAGAGAGGAACCCTGAGAGTCCCATCGTGTTCAAGAGGGGCCTTGTTTTCCTTTGCTCAGTTCCACATGAGGGTCCGGAGCTGAGCGGGGGAAAATGGGGTTCATAACGAGAAGGGATGGGTGGGGGAGGGTGGGGATCTTCTTGGGTCACAGCAAGGGTGCGAAAGAGCCTTTCAAGATCCAGGAGGGAATGGTTGATTTCCCCCGAGATACTGCAGTGGAAAAGGGCCTCACCCTGCCTGCAGGGGAGAAGCTTCTGGTTTTTCTCGTGTTATGGCGGTTTCCTCTAGAGTTACGACGGGGTCCACAGGGACCTGTCCCTGTGGCATCAGGAGAGGCCAGTCTCCTAGCGAGTTGCGAGGCACCTTTGAGGATTCCTCACCAGTCGTCGGTGGATCCTCAGTAATCATCTGGTGCTGAGGCCAGAGCCAGAGCTTGCCTCACACAAGCTGACATAGGTCTTGGGGTTCCCCTGGAGCCCCCACAGGAAATTCAGGCCTCGTCTCACCTGGAGACGTGCACGGCCGCTTTCCTCCCCAGCTGAAGCAGCAGTGTTCGGCTCCCCATTGAGCAGACACAGGGATCTGTGGCCTGCCCTCGAGTTACCCCAGGGTACTCACAAATGCCAGTGTGTTGAGTGTCGAGCTTTGGAGTGACAGTCGAGGCAGTGCAGTGCAGTCAGGTTCACCTGGAATGGACAGGTGTTTGGGGGTCTTGGGGAATGGTGGCTGGACCCCTGAGGCTCCTCCCGACTCTCCTGGTGTGCGTGTCTCCTCTTGGGTTAGGAGGGAAGCGCCAAGAACCCTTTCCCGTCGGAACAGGGAAAAGGCCCCTCATCTGGAGCTGAGCAGGGGAAAACAGGGCTCCTCTTGAGTCACAGCAGGACCCTCAGGGTTCCTCTAGAGTGGGGACAGGTGGGGAGGGGAACTTCTTGGGTCACAGTAAGGGTGTGAAAGAGCCTTTCGAGGTCCAGGAGGGAAGGTGTGTTTTCCTCCAAGACGCCACAAATGCCAAGGATCTCACACTGCCTGCACGGAAGAAGCTTCTGGTTTTTCTCGAGTGGTGGCAGGGTTCTCTCGAGTTACAATGGGGACCCCAGGGACCCGCCCCTGTGGCCTCAGGGGAGGCCAGTCTCCGTGCAAGTTTTGAGGCACCTCTGGGGATTCCTCCCCAGTCTTTGCCATGTCCTGTCCTCGTCTCGTGCTGAGGCCAGAGCCTGAGCTTGCCTCGCCTGTGCTGACATAGGTCCTGGGGTTCCCCTGGGGCCCCCACAGGGGAGTCAGGACTCTTGTCACCTGGAGATGTGCACGGCCGTTTTCCTCCCCAGCTGCAGTACCAGTGTCTGGCTCCCCATCGAGCAGACAGAGGGATCTGTGGCTTGCACTAGAGGTACCCCAGAGTTTTCACACTTGATAGTGTGTCGGGAGTCGAGCCTTGGGGTGACAGTCGAGGCAGTACAGGGCAGTCAGGTTCATGTGGAGTGGATGAGGCATTTGGGCGTCTTATAGAATGGTGGCCTGAACCCTCAGGCTCCTCTTGAATTTCCTGGTGTGAAGGCCTCCTCTTGGGATGTGAAGGGAGTGCCTGGAACACTTTCCACAATGGAACAGGGAAAGGGACCCTCATCTGGAGCTGAGCAGGTGAAAATGGGACTCCTCTTGATTCACGGTGGGACCCTTGCTGCTCATCTCCAGTGAGGATGTGTGGGGCAGGAAACTTTTTGGGTTACAGCAAGGGTGGGAATGAGCCTTTCAAGGTCAAAGATGGAAGAGGCGATTTCTCCCGAGACGCCACAGAGGACAAGGATCTCACCCCGCTGGCAGGGGAGAAACTTCTGGTTTTTCTCCAGTTGCTGTGGAATCCTGTCGGGTTACGATGGAGACCCCAGGAACCCGCCCCTGTGGCCTCATGAGAGGCCAGTCTCCATGCCAGTTTCGAGGCGCCTGTGTGGATTCCATCCCAGTCATCGCCGGGTCCTCAGTCCTCGTCTGGTTTTCAAACTGAAGCCTGAGCTTGCCTCTATCATGCTGACAGAGAACTTGGGGTTCCCCTGGAGGCCGCACAGGGAAGTCAGGCCTTGTCTCACCTGGATATGTGCACGGCCGCTTTTCTCCTGAGCTGTAGCAGCAGTGTCCGGCTCTCCTTCAAGCAGACACAGGGATATGTGGCTTGCCCTCGAGGTACCCCAGGGCTGTCACACGTGCCAGTGTGTCGGGAGTGGAGCTTCAAGGTGACATTCAAGGTAGTGCAGGGCAGTCAGATTCATCTAGAGTGGACGAGGCATTTGGGGGTTTGGGGAATATTGACCCGACCTCTGAGGCTCCTCCCGACTCTCCTGCTAGGAGCGCTTCCTCTTGAGATATGAGGGTAATGCCAGGAAATCTTTCTTGAAGGAGCAGGGAAAGGGCCCCTCATCTGGAGCTGAGCAGGGGAAAACGGGGTTCTTCTTGAGTCGCGGCAGGACCATAGTGGTTGCTCTTGAGTGTGGACAGGTGGAGTGGGGAACTTCTTGGGTCACAGCAAGCCTGTGAAGGAGCTTTTTGAGGTCCAAGAGAAAAGGGGTGATTTCGCCTAAGATGCCCCCAAGGACAAGGGCCTCACCCTGCCTGCAGGGAGTTGCTTCTGGATTTTCTCCAGTTGCGGCGGGGGCCTCTCCAGGTACAATGGTGTCCCATAGGGACCTGCCCCTGTGGCCTAAGAGGGACCAGTCTCCATGGGAGTTTCGAGGCACCTCTGGGAATTCCTCCCCAGTCGTCGACGGGTCCTCAGTTCTCACCCAGTGCTGAGGCCAGAGCATGAGCTTGCCTTGCCCACGATGACATATGTCTTGGGGTTCACCAGTGTCCCACAGGGAAGTCAGGCCTTATCTCGCCTGGAGATGCCCACAGCTGCTTTCCTTCCCAGCTGCAGCAGCAGTGTCCGGCTCCCGTCGAGCAGACACAGGGATGTGTGGGTTGCCCTCGAGGTACCCCAGGGCTGTCACACGTGCCAGTACATTGGGAGTCGAACATCGAGGTGACAGTCAAGGCAGTGCAGGGCAGTCAGGTTCATCTGGAGTGGACGAGGCATTTGGGGGTCTTGAGGAATGGTGGCCCAACACCTGAGGCCTCTCTTGAGTCTCCTGGTGTGAGCGATCTCACTTGGGATTGGATGGGAGTGCCAGGAATCCTCTCATGATGGAGCAGGGAAAGGGCCCCTCATCTGAAGCTGAGCAGGGGAAAACGGGGCTCTGCTTGAGTAACGGCGGGACCCCTGGGGTTCCTCTCGACTGGGCACAAGTGGGGCAGGAACTTCTTGGGTCACAACAATGGTGTGAAGGAGCCTTTCGAGGTCCAAAAGGGAAGTGGTGATTTCCCTGGAGATGATGCAGAGGACAAGGGCCTCACCCCAACTGCAGTTTAGAAGCTTCTTGTTTTTCTTGAATTGGGGCAAGGTCCTCTCAAGTTACGAAGAGGACCCCAGGGATCTGCTTCTGTGGTCTCAGGAGAGGCCAGTCTCTGAGCGAGTTGTGAGGTGCCTCTGGGCATTCCTCCCCAGTCGTCGCCGGGTTCTCAGTCCTCCTCTGGTGCTTAGGCCTGAGGTTTCCTCATCCGTGCTGACATAGTACTTTTGGTTTCCCTGGAGCCCCCACAGGGGAGTCAGGCCTCGTCTCTCCTGGAGACGTGCATAGCCTCTTTCCACCCTAGCTGCAGCAGCAGTGTTCAGCTCCCCATCGAGTGGACACAGGGAACTCTGGTTTGCCCTCCAGGTACTACAGGGCTGTCATACGTGCCAGTGCATTTGGAATCGATCCTTCAGGGGACAGTCAAGGCAGTGCAGGGCAGTCAGGTTCATCTGGAGTAGACGAGGCATTTAGGCTACTTGGGGAATTGTGGTCTGAACACTGAGACTCCTCCCGACTCTCCTGATGCCAGCACCGTCTCTTGGGATGTGAGGGGAGCCCATGGAACCCTTTTCAAATTAGTAGGAAAAGGGCTCCTCATTTGGAGCTGAGCAGGGAAAAATGGAGCTCCTCTTGAGTCATGTTGGGACCCTCAAGATTCCTGTCGGGTTGGGATGGTTGGGGCTTGGAACTTCCTGGGTCACAGCAAGGGTGTGAAGGAGCCTTTCCCGGTCCAAGAGGAAAGGGGTGATTTCACCCGAGACACCACAGCAGACAAGGCCTCACCCTGCCTTCAGGGGAGAAGAATCTGGTTTTTCTCTAGTTGCAGTGGGGTCCTCTCGAGTTACGAAGTGGACCACAGGGACATGCCCCTGTGGCTTCAGGAGAAGCTAGTCATCGTGCGAGTTGCGAGGTGCCTCTGGAGATTCCTCCCCAGTCATCGCTGGGTCATCAGTCCCCATCTGGTGCTGAGGCCAGAGCCTGAAAATGCCTCGCACGTGCTGACATAGCCGCCACAGGGGGGTCAGGCCTTTTCTCACCTGGAGTGCAGGGACGCTTTCCTCCCCAGCTGCAGCAGCAGTGTCCAGCTCTCCATTGAGCAGACACAGGGATCTGAGGCTTGCCCTCGAGGTACTTCATGGCTGTCACAGGTGCCAGTTTTTCGAGAGTCAAGCATCAGGATGATAGTCAAGTCAGTACAGGGCAGTGAGGTTCATCTGGAGTGGACGAGGCATTTTCGGGTCTTGGGGACTGGTGGCTCGACTGCTGAGGCTCCTCCCAACTCTCCTGGTGCGAGTGCCTCCTCTTGGGATGCCAGGGGAGCACCGGGAACCCTTTCCCGTTGGAGCAAGGAAAGGATCCTTCACCTGGAGTTAAGCAGGGGAAATCAGGGCTCCTCTTGAGTTGCAGCAGAACCCTCAGGGTTCCTCTCCAGTGCGGCTGGGTGGAGTGGGGAACTTCTTGGGTCATAGCAAAGGTTTGAAGGAGCTTTTCAAGGTCCAAGAGGGATGGGGTCATTTCCCCCAAGATGCCGCAGTGGACAAGGGCCTCACCCCGCCTGCAGGGGAGAAGCTTCTGGTTTTTCTCGAGTTGTGGCAGGGTCCTTTCGAGTTACGACAGGGACCCCAGGCACCCGCCCCTGTTGCCTTAGGAGAGGCCAGTTTCTGTGTGAGTTGCGAGGCGCCTTTGGGGATTGCTCCCCAGTCATTGCCGGGCCTTCAGTCTTCGTCTGTTACTGAGGCTGGTGCTTGAGCTTTCCACGCCTGTGCTGACATAGGTCTTGGGATTCCCCTGGAGCCTTAAAGGAGAGTCAGGCTGCGTCTCTCCTGGAGACGTTCACAGCCACATTCCTCCCTAGCTGCAGCAGCAGTGTCCGGCTGCTCGTCAAGAGGACACAAGGATATGTGGCTTGCCCTCGAGGTAACCCAGGGCTGTCACACGTGCCAGTGTGTCGGGAGTTGAGCCTTGGGGTGAGAGTCGAGGCAGTCCACGGCAATCAGGCTCATCTGGAGTGGTTGAGGCATTTGGGGGTCTTGGGTAATGGTGGCCCAACCCCTGAGGCTCCTCCTGTCTCTTCTGGTGTGAGCACCTCCTCTTGGGATGCAAAGGGAGCACCGGGAAACTTTTCCCGATGGAGCCGGGAAACGCCCGCTCATCTGAAAATGAGCAGGGGAAAACAGGGCTCCTCTTGAGCCCCGGTGGGACCCTCGGCGTACCTCTAAGTGGGGACAGGTGGGGCGGGGAACTACTTGGGTCCCAGCATGGGTGTGAATGAACCATTCGAGGTGCAAGAGGAAGGGGTGATTTCCCCCAGGACGCCGCAGTGGACAAGGGCCTCACTCTGCCTGCAGGGGAGAAGATTCTGTTTTTCTGGAGTTTCGGCAGGGTCCTCTCGAGTTACGACGGGAATCCCAGGGACTCGCCCCTGTGGCCTCCTGAGAGCCCAGTCTCCGAATGAGTTGCCAGGAATCTGTCAAGATTCCCTCCCAGTCGTCGCCGGGACCTCAGTCTTAGTCTGCTCCTGAGGCCAGAGCCTGAGCTTGCCTCGCTCATGCTCACATAGGTCTTGGGGTTCCCCTGGAGCCCCCACAGGAGAGTCAGGCCTCGTCTCTCCTGGAGATGTGCACAGTGGCTTTCCTCCCCGAGCGGACACAGGGAACTGTGACTTGCCTTCGAAGTACTCCAGGGCTGTCACACGTGTCAGTGTGTTGTAAGTCGAGCCTCAGTGTGACAGTCGAGGCAGAGTAGGGCACTGAGGTTTATCTGGAGTGCAGGAGGCATTTGGGGGTCTTGAAGAATGGTGGCCTGACGCCTGAGGCTCCTCCCCATTCTCCTGGTGTGAATGCCTCCTATTGGAATGCGAGGGGAGCACCGGGATCCCTTTCCTGATGGAGCAGGGAAACCGACTCTAATCTGGAGCTGAGCAGGGGAAAACAGGGCTCCTCTCGAATCGAAATGGGACTCTCGGGGTTCCACTCGAGTCGGGATGGGTGGAAAGCATAACTTCTTGGGTCACAGTAAGGGTGTGAAGGAGCCTTTCAAGGTCCAAGAGGGAAGGGGTGACTTACCCCAAGACGCCAAATCATACAAGGGCCTAACCCCACCTGCAGGGTAGAAGCTTCTGGTTTTTCTCCAGTTTCCACGAGATTTTCTCAAGTTTTGACAGGGACCCCAGGGAACCGCCCATGTGGCCTCAGGAGAGGCCAGTATCCATGCGAGTTGCAATGTGCCTCTGCAGATTCCTCCCCAGTCATCCCCTGGTCCTCAGTCCTTGTCTGGTGCTGAGGCCAGAGCCTTAGCTTTCCTCACCCATGCTGACACAAATTGTGGTGTTCCCCTGGAGCCCCCACAGGGGGGTCAAACCTCTTCTCTCCTTGAGACGTGCATGGCCTCTTTCCTCCCCAGCTGCAGCAGCAGTGTCCAGCTCCTCGTTGTGCGGACACAGGGACCTGTGGCTTGCACTCGAGATACCCCAGGGCTGTCATACGTGCCGGTTTGTTGGGAGTCGAGCCTTGGGGTGACAGTCGAGGCAGTGCAGGGCAGTCTGGATCATCTGGAGTGGACGAGGCATTTGGGAGTCTTGGAGAATGGTGTCCTGACCCCTGAGGCTCCTCCTGACACTTCTGGTGTGAGCGGCTCCTCTTGGGATGTGAGAGGAGCGCCGGGAACCCTTTCCCGACAGAGCAGGGAAAGGGTACCTCATCTGGAGCTGAGCAGGGTAAAACGGGGCTCCTCTTGAGTCAGGGCGGACCCCTTGGGGTTTCTCTCGAGTGGGGATGGATGGGGCGGGGAACTTGTGGGTCAGAGCAAGGATGTGAAGGAGCCATTCCAGGTCCAAGAGGGAATGGGTGATTTCCCCCGAGACGCTGCATTGGACAATGGTCCCACTCCACCTGCAGTGGAGAAACTTATGTTTTTTCTCGAGTTGCGGTGAGGTCCTGTCAAGTTATGAGGGGGACCCCATGGCCCCGCCTCCGTGGCCTCAGGAGAGGCCAGTTTCCATGCAAGTTGCCAGTCGCCTCTGGGAATCTCTCCCCAGTCGTCGCTGGGTCCTCAGTCCTCCTCTGGCACTGAGGCCAGAGCCTGAGCTTTCCTCACCTGTGCTGGCATAGGCCTTGGCGTTCCCCTGGAGCCCCCACAGGGGAGTCAGTCCTCGTCTCGCCTGGAGACATGCAGGGCCGCTTTCCTCTTCAGCTGCAGCACCAGTGTCCGGCTCCCCGTCGAGCAGACAAAGGGATCTGTGCCTTGCCCTCGAGGTACCCCTGGGCTGTAACACGTGCCAATGTTTCAGGAGTCTATCCTCGGGGTGATAGTCGAGGCATTGCAGGGCAGTCAGGTTCATCTGGAGTGGACAAGGCATTTGAGGGCCTGGGGAAATGGTAGCCCAACACCTGATTCTCCTCCCGACACTTCTGGTGCGACAGCCACTTCTTGGGATTTGAGAGGAGTGCCGGGAACCCTTTCCAGACTTAGCAGGGAAAGAG
>SJYC01071594.1:0-20326 GCA_006408675.1 Madoqua kirkii
GTGTCCCTTGTACTGCAAGGAGATCCAACTGGTCCATTCTGAAGGAGATCAACCCTGGGATTTCTTTGGAAGGAATGATGCAAAAGCTGCAACTTCAGTACTTTGGCCACCTCATGCAAAGAGCTGACTCATTGGAAAAGACTCTGATGCTGGGAGGGATTGGGGGTAGGAGGAAGAGGGGATGACCGAGGATGAGATGGCTGAATGGCATCATGGACTCGATGGATGTGAGTCTGAGTGAACTCCAAGAGCTGGTAATGAACAGGGAGGCCTGGCGTGCTGCAATTCATGGAGTTGCAAAGAGTCAGACATGACTGAGCGACTGAACTGAACTGAAGGTATATGTATTTTTGTTGCTGTTTAGTCCCTAATTTGTGTCAGTCTTTTTGAGACCCTATGGACTGCAGCATGCCAGGCTTCCTTATCTTTCCCATCTCCTGGATTTTGCTCAAATTAATACCCATTGAGTTGGAGATGACATTCAGCCATCTCATGCTTTTTTGCCCCTTTCTCCTCCTGCCTGCAATTTTCCCCAGCATCAGGGTCCTTTTCAAGAAGCCAGCTCTTTGCATCCAGTGGCCAGAGTTTTATATGTATAGTGGAGAGCAGACAGGTAGAAATTAGCTTATGTTTTATTAGGAATGTAATTAATTATTGATGGTTTAATTACAATTGTAATAGATTCTACAAGAAGAAACTAGTTTGGAATGACAGTATTTAATAATAAACCTAATCTAATCTGGCCAATAGGAGAGATTTCTTCCATAAAGTAAAATATGGGTTCCAGTCTAAAGAATGTGTAAAGATTTTTAAGAAAGCAGAGGCTCAAGAAAAATAGTATTTTAAACTGTAAAAACAGCATCAAATGAGGTCCCCATTGTCCTTGGGATTTAGTGAAATCTATAGCCCTCTTCTTTGTAAAGCCTATGATTTTCTTTTTCCAAAAAAACTATGTATAAGTGTATGCAATAGATTAATGCAGGGAGTCAAGAGATGAGTCCTAGAACCTGCTCTGTTACTGATGAAGTTCTTTATTTTGGGTAAGTTAACTTCATTTCTTGGTGGTTTGATGCTCTATTAAATGGTTTAAATTATTATCGTTGCTATGAGAATTTTGGAGAGAAGATATAATAAAGACATTGATAATAATCAGGAGACAGAAATGTTTTTCTTAAACACTACTACAGTTATTTAACTCCATAGAAATAATTCAAAAATAGTGTAAAGCTAAATGTGCCAAAAAGTTTTTGAAATATTGTCCACAATAGCAAAAATATAGAAGTAACCTTAATTTAATAACATAAATGTAAACTATGTTACATCAAATTAGTGAAAATTATTCAGCTACTGAAATGAGTGGCTATATAGAAGCATGGGAAACCATATTCTAAACTAAATCAAAGCCACAGATTATATTAATAAGTTTGTATGGGTTTGAATTTGCAAAAGTGAATAAAGTTCTGTTGATGCTGCGGCTTCTAGAATTGTATTTTTTTCTCAAAAGAGTCTTTGATATGAATATAATCATTTAGAAGGAAAAATGACGGGATAGCTGTGAAAAGTATGCCCCTTCTGACTTGGCTTCTGAGGCCTAATAAAACAAAATATGTCAAGATCTCTGAGCTAGAAAGGGCAATTTTTTGATGCTCATGGATAACATATTCTCATGCTCCAAATACAGAAGATGATATAAAATGAGAGATGGTTACCAAATCTCTTTGTGCGTGTGTCAGATTCAATCATCTGAAAAACATCCCTTTGGGCCTTGAGCCTATTTGTTTTTATAGATTTCTACTAAAATATAAATGGCCCTGGAAAGAGTAACTCCTTAAGGCATTATTAACTAGCTTCTTTGCTGACCTCAGTTGGTTAAGCCCATAATTCTGTGACAAAAAGTTATAAGGAACTCTAGGATGAAAATGGAAAGAAGCCAAGTTAATAAACAGCAGAGAGTAGGAACTGCACTGAATCTAGTAGAATGCCCAACAAATGTTATCCCAGTGAACAGTCTTGCCTTAGGATCAGTTTCATATTTGTGTTTGCTTTTGCAAAAACATTAGTACCCATCTGCCAATCTAGTATACATCAATTATCTACTTTCTTTTCAACCATGCAACCTGAAGGATATAGGGAGGTATTATATTTTAAAAGAAATCTAAGTGGGAAATTAAAATCTGGAAAAAACCTAGTAGGAAATCTAAATCCTATTTTAAAAAACCATAATTATGCTGACAAGGTGGATTAGCAAAGATATCACAGTTGTGCCTTATCTTTGGTTTGATGTTTTCGGCAAGCCAAAAAATAAAAAATAAATAAATGGAGACATTATTCATCATATACTTCTGATCATAAAACCAGCAGAAAGGAAGCATGCTCATCTGACTAGAATCACAGCATCTGATTCAACTGAATGATGAAATACTTCTTGCTCACGGGAGGGAAAACTCATTTTAATTCTTTGCTCAGGCTACTTTTCTTTTCACTAAGTGCATGACAGTGCACTGTCCTCAAGTTCTGTACGTTGGGAGAATTAGCTCTGGCCCTTGACTTGCAAGCCACCTCTTGGATGAGCATATTATCACTGCTGTCCATTTTTGGCTGCCACCCACATACTAAGCTGTTCCATCTCTGAACCAAGCTCGGGCTTTTCTTCCTCGGTCAGCCGGTTGTAAGAGAGGCCTCACATGGCCTCAGGCATGAGCTGAGGGAGAGTTAGTGGTGCAGCAGTGATGACATGAGGTGTAGGCTACAGGCTCACACAGCGTGCTTGTAACTTCTGGTTCTGCTTGTGCTAGTCCCATCTTAAGACAGATGGCCCACTTTTTCATATGACTTGATGCCCAAACTCATGTTGGGCAGATTTGGCAACAAGATCACTTAGTACCACATGGGTAAACTATCTTAGGAGCAACCCAGGAGATGTTCTTCAAAAGGTGCATAATTTCAGCTACAGGTAGCATGGCTTTGCTGAAAACTTCTAGCACTCTCCATTGTGATTTCCTAGGAGTTTTCTTAAGTTCCACATGAATGTTTTCCCACCACCAAAATCTTTAATACCACAGGTTTTCCAGTTGATTTGCTCAAGTACCTGAGCTGCTTACATTGCAGCTTGAGAGCTCAGCAGGGCCTTTCTTGCTATGGGTCCCAAGGCAAGCTGCTTGGCTTTCACTGTTTACAGACTGAGTCCTAGGAAAATCTTATCTTGGTAGAGCAGATCTTTCTTGGTTGAAGGTTTGACCTTCTTTGGAGTTTGGTTACGCCAGCTATGAAGTCTTGGGCCTGGGCCTCAACTTTCTCTGCCCTCTACAAGAGATTAGCTCTGTGAGCTTCCAAGGAGGCCCTCTGGTCTTTCACACTTAACTGTTAATCAGTGATTAATTACTCAGCTTTTCTTTATTATTTATCAGAATATTAGTTGTTAGTAACAACCACCCAATTGCATAGTCTTATTTTTAGTTGCTGTTACTTCCATATTTCTTAAATGTTTGATACAGGGATTCCCTGGTGGCTCAGAAGGTAGAGACCCAGGTTCAATCCCTGGAGAAGGGAATGGTTACCCATTCCAATTATTCTTTCCTAAAGAATGTCATGGACAGAGGAGCCTGGTGGGCTATCATCCATGGGGTTGCAAAGACTCGGATATGACTTAGTGAGTAACACTTTCACTTTCTTTCACCAATTAATGTATTTTCCTCCACTGAAATAACATTTGAATTTATGGCTCAGGAGAGTTTTAACAATTGGACTGCCACTTGTGTCAGAGACTACAGTGTGCCATCTGTAACAGTGGAGATCCCTATCACCAGTGGGTAGCAATTGATTTAGTTACAAAACTCTATCTTAGCTATCTTTTTCTTGGACCATTCAAGAACTGTTGTAGGTGTGTTCCCTGGGATGCACCCTCTGAGATTCAGTTATTCTTTTTAAATTTATTTATGTTTTATTTGGCTGTGTGGGGTCTTAGTTGTGGCATGGAGGCTCAGTAGTTCCTTTGCACATGTGGGATCCTAGTTCCCCGACCAGGGTTTGAACTCGTGTCCCCTGCATTGCAAGGCAGATTCTTAACCACCAGACCCCTAGTGAAGTCCCCTGGGATGCAGTTTTAAAATACTCTCGCTATTCTGTCCAAGATTGGCTTAGCTTTCCTCTATCATTTTTGAATTCCCATCGTTCTGATTGGAAGTTCACAAGTTTTGCTATGAATTCATTTACCACAGAGAACTCAGAAACCTGTGCTAAAAATCTCAGGAAAACCTTTAAAGTACCATAATAAAAATTAATCAATTAAAATAATGTATTTTGTCCATCCAGTGTTGACACATATATACGTCCTCGTATACAAAATGCTGGAAACATTTACCTGACTGTGGCTGCCAAATTCATGGTGATTAGAAGCATAAATACAGGCTTCAGGATTTCAGAAAGCTGTTAACTTTCATGGAAACTCTCCTATTATTATACTTAGGGGAACTTATTATAGATTCTGGCCAGATACAGGCAGTGTGGTCAAGTGTTAGGTTCTGTTTATAGTTTAGAAAGTTGTTTTCCTAGAAAAATGAATACCTGTATGAGTTTTTTTCGGTCTCTAATTATGCAGTCAGGAGCATAATTTATATGCTTACTTATTTCCCAAGAGTAATAACATGACTTATATTACCCATAAAGTATTTGGAGCTTTTAAATGATAAATAGAAAGTATTGATTGTAAGAATTTTAGTTTTCAAGTTTGTTCCACAGGTCTAAGCTAACAGTGATTTAAAATTTCTAGTAAAAATTTAAAAAATAAATTCTTGTGAGGTGCTATTAGTTCCTTTGATTAACCCCACTTCTTGCTTTAAGAGCTCACCTCTTAAATTCAATTAAGATTAAAATGTCAGAAGTCAAAATCTTCATGAAACTATAAACTGATTTGGGTAACAAATCACTTAAAATAGGTTATTTTATCAAAAGTTGAAAAAAATGTGGTTTATAGATATTTTCTGCAGTGAGGAGGCTGTCAAATTTAGAGAAAATCCAGCATGAATACTGAAAATATAAAAATGGTTTAACCAGAACAGAAGTGTGGTGTCAAAATAATAATTTGGTGATACATCTGCCTTGGGTAATACCAGACTCTCTTATGTGTTGCCATTTCTTCCATTTGTGGCTCTGAGGTATACTTTCCACAATATCCTTAGAATTGTGTTCCTGTGGTTATTTTTTTTGCTATGTGATAACTACCCCCGCCCCCACCCACCCCCACCTCAAGGATATTTGCAGTTAACCAAAGCATAGAAGTCAATCTAGAGAAGTGAAATATTGGGTGTTAGAGAGCAGTTGGGAGCGTTTGTGAGAGTATTTGGACTTCAATTCAGTTCAGTTGCTCAGTCGTTTCTGACTCTTTGCGACCCCATGAATCGCAGCACACCAGGCCTCCCTGTCCATCATCAACTCCCGGAGTTTACCAAACTCATGTCCATTGAGTCGGATGCCATCCAGCCATCTCATCCTCTGTCGTCTCCTTCTCCTTCTGCCCCTAATCCCTCCTAGCATCAGGGTCTTTTCCACTGAGTCAACTCTTCACATGAGGTGGCCAAAGTATTGGAGTTTCAGCTTCAGCATCAGTCCTTCCAATGAACACCCAGGAGTGATCTTCTTTAGGATGGACTGGTTGGATCTCCTTGCAGTCCAAGAGACTCTCAAGAGTCTTCTCAACACCACAGTTCAAAGCATCAATTTTTCGGCGCTCAGCTTTCTTCACAGTCCAACTCTCACATCCATACATGACCACTGGAAAAATGATAACCTTGACTAGATGGACATTTGTTGGCAAAGTAATGTCTCTGCTTTTGAATATACTATCTAGGTTGGTCATAACTTTTCTTCCAAGGAGTAAGCTTCTTTTAATTTCATGGCTGCAGCCACCATCTGCAGTGATTTTGAGGCCCTCAAAACAGTGACATTGTTTCCACTGTTTGTTTCCCCATCTATTTCCCATGAAGTGATGGGACCGGATGCCATGATCTTCATTTTCTGAATGTTGAGCTCTAAGCCAACTTTTTCACTCTCCTCTTTCACTTTTATCAAGAGGCTTTTTAGCTCCTCTTCACTTTCTGCCATAAGGGTGGTGTCCTCTGCATATCTGAGGTTATTTATATTTTTCCTGGCAGTCTTGATTCCAGCTTGTGTTTCTTCCAGTCCAGCGTTTCTCATGATGTACTCTGCATAGAAGTTCAATAAGCAGGGTGACAATATACAGCCTTGATGTACTCCTTTTCCTATTTGGAACCAGTCTCTTGTTCCATGTCCAGTTCTAACTGTTGCTTCCTGACCTGCATACAGATTTCTCAAGAGGCAGGATAGGTGGTCTGGTATTCCCATCTCTCTCAGAATTTTCCACAGTTTATTGTGATCCACACAGTTAAAGACTTTGGCATAGTCAATAAAGCAGAAATAGATACATGTTTTTCTGGAACTCTCTTGCTTTTTCCATGATTCAGTGGATGTTGGTAATTTGATCTCTGGTTCCTCTGCCTTTTCTAAAACCAACTTGAACATCAGGAAGTTCACAGTTCACGTATTGCTGAAGCTTGGCTTGGAGAATTTTGAGCATTACTTTTCTAGCGTGTGAGATGAGTGCAATTGTGTGGTAGTTTGAGCATTCTTTGGCACTGCCTTTCTTTGGAACTGGAATGAAAACAGCTTTTCCAGTCCTGAGGCCACTGCTGAGTTTTCCAAATTTTCTGGCATATTGAGTACAGCACTTTCATAGCATCATGTTTCAGGATTTGAAATAGCTCTACTGTTCATAGATGATGGCAGAAAACATGAGACTCCTAGGTCAGGGACAGATAAACAGTAATGTGGGATGAATGAGCAAAGATCAGAGGTAGGCCTGTAGATGACAAAACAGAAATGTTCCTCCCAGGTGTGGAGGGGATCAGGGAGGAAGGAGTGGTGAGAGAAAGGGTTCCATGCAGAAAGAAACCTGTGCAAATGCACGAGAGCACCAGAGAATCTTGGAATGATCAGCTTCAGCTGTCTCCTGATTTTTCCTTAATACTTATTTGTATATGTATTTTTCAAAAGAATGCAATGCACAATACACTGATCTGAAGGACAAAGGCAAAACAAGGAAATTTGGAATCTCCTTCAATAATCATCTCCCTTTTGGGTGTGATAACTTAAGATGCGATGTAGGCATCTTCTGGTTTCTCAAACTTCCATTGTATTAGAATCACTTGGGCACTTAGTAAAAATAAAGTCTTGGGTCCTTCAATAAACCTCAGTCTCTTTACAGCTTTCAGGTGATTCCTACACACACACCAGAGTTTAATAATTGCTGCCTTAGAAGATGGCTAGAAACAGCTTGAGGCTCAAGTAGTCCCAGGCCAACTGAGACACTGTTAACGCCCCTCAGGGGCAGGCCCAGCCCTCCAACCGCAGGACAGAGCCTTCTAGACTTCCGTAGGAGGTAGCAGAGTCTTGAGCTTCTCAGAGGAAGGCTTAGTGATCCAAATAAGTCCCTGGCAGGGGTCAGGAGAGCTCAATTTTAATCTTGTGGTTGAAAGACTACTCTTAGACCAGTCCTCTACCCTCCGTATTGGTATTGCTCACTGTCTGCATTACTATGGAAAATTACGCATTGTTTGTGTGGATGCTGCAGAAAGAACGAGGTTGGTCTCTCAAAGTACTATGTAAAATAAGTTACTTTTGGCCCTAGAGCTCTGACTTCTCAACTTTGAAGGGGCACAGGTTAATAACAGGCCCTCTGGGGGACCCTGAATTGTTAGGGAGGGGGAAGGTTGGAGAAGAGCCTGGGAGTTGGACTAACTCCCCTGACACTCCTGGGCTTTCTCTTCCTCACTTTCCGCCCAGGGCGCTGCAGCCACAGGCCAGCACCAGGCGACAGCCCTGCAGCCCAGTGAGTCCAGTGAGGGCATGGGGACTGAGGCATCGGAGGAGGAACAGTGAGGATGGACTGGGAAGGAGCTGGCAGCAGGCAGGCAAGTGACCTATTCTTTCATGAATTTTGGGAATTGCCTTGCAAGGCACTGTAACCTGTCAGATGCAAGATTTAAAAATCAGTGTTGAGCGATGAGTGTTGTAATGCAGCTGGCTCCATGTTCAGATTTGGTGAAGGGAGTTGGTTGATGAGAAGGGGGCAGTTTCTGCCGCCGCCTCTAAAACTATTTGTTAACTGTGCCGTGACTGAAGCTTGGAGGTTAGTTTCATTTTTAAAGGGTAATGTAACACTTCAATAGCTATCCTATTATACAGAATCACACTTGAGGGCCAAAAAATAATGGTAACTACTTGAAATCAAATTTTGTTTTCTTCAGAAATTTCTGCTTTTCTATTACACAAAACTTTGAATTTTAATAACAAAATCATCATTCTGCTGAACTTTTTTTTTAGCATCTTATACTTGACACCCTGCTATCCGTTCTTAATTTTCCTGGGAGCCATGATCCATATTCATGGCTTCATTTACGGCCTCCCAAATGTTCATGGCTCTCAGCTCCTTCATTCACATTCCTAACTGCTTTTTCAACATATCTATTATAGTTAGTTGTACTAGTGGCACTTAGCATTGTAAATATCCTGAACTAGATTTATCTATTCATTAGAAGACGTTCTTTATGTTATTTATCTAATCTGTTACTGTTATCAGCCTGTTACCTAATATTCTTTCATCCATGTACACCTCACCTCCCCAATACTTTCTTTAATTCATATTCTGTCTCAACTGGCTGCCTTGGCAGATTCTCATTTTCTTGCCTATACCACTATGTTGAGAAGTTTAAGCATGGAAACATTAAGGAATTAATTAATGTGCTAGTACTCTGACAGAAGAGATATAATTAGAGGAAAGGCAGGGAGGGGAGTCAGCTGCAGGAAGAGAAGAGGCAGGGAAGAGGCAGGACCAGGTGGTGTTTTGAGGCCTTAGCCTGGTGTCGCCAAAGGACTTCTCCACCACATTGTCAGTAGTGTTGGGAGACAAAGTTCCTTCTAGCCTGGCACAGTGATGTAGAGTGTGACAGTGTCACTATCTTTAGCAATAGGCAGGATATTATGTTGGAATGCAACATTTAAGAGTTTCTACTCTGTTAGCATGTCAATGGATGAGAACAGGGAACATTAACAAAAGGTGGGAATAGTAAAGGAAGAGGTAGCCACACAGATGTTTGTGTAGCATATGTAAGGGCAAGGGATGCATTGTGTCCACGTATACAAGGTGGATCATGAGGGACACCAGGACATTTGAAATAGTGGCAGTCATGGCTACAACCCTGTGATAATACATCCTTAAACGATATGTGGATTAACTGAGTTCCTCAGCCCATGTTTAGGGACTGACTACCACTATGTGCCAATGTCTTACCTAGGGCCTGTGGAGAGACAGCTATAAACAAGACTCTGTTACAGCCCTTATGGAGCTGACCTTGGGATGGAGAAGTCTGGCAATAAACTAGTCTTTTCTCCCCAGAATATAATTTCAAGCATTTAAATGCTATTTAAAAGATGTAGGCAGAGAATGATGTAGAAGAGGGGCTATTTTGTATTCAGTGTTGAGAGAAGTCTTCATACAAGGTCATGTTGGCAGATACCTGAATGAAGTGTGGAACCAAACCATGTAATGATCTAGGAGAAGTAGGGTCCACATAGAATGATTAGCCAGTTCAAAGGGTTCTTTATACCCTGATTCTGTTGAACAGATCAGGATGCCGTTTGAGAGACTGAAAGAAATAGCAAGTGTGAGATACCTGGATTTTCTCCTGCTTTTTTGAGAAAAGAAATAACACAGAGGGTTAGGACAATACAGAGGAACTATGTGCTGCTGCCCTTGATTGCTCTCTCAGATTCCTTATGCATTTTCATGTTGTTTTTTCATATGAAAAGCCAAATGCATGCTTCATCACCTACATGGCAAAAGATACATATATGAGAAGACTTACTAAGGCCTTCCCCTGTGCTCCTATCCCTCAGTGAACATTCATTTTTCATAAATGTTCTCACACCATAATGCAGTGGTTTAATGACTTGTGTGTTCTCTCCACCCTTCCCTACTCCTAATACTACCAACACAGTGACCTCCTTGAGGGGAGCAAGTACTCCCTACTAACCATTTGTATTATTTTCATTTTGAGTATAGATACACACACAGTAGGATGAGAGTATCTGTGTATTTGTCATTAGCAGAAATAACATTTTTTTTCCTACCATATTCCAGTTGTTACAGATACTATGAAATATCATTTATGCTTGGCATCACTTTGAATTTATGGTCGTTTCTAGACTTACCTCCATAGTTAGTGTATTAAAAATAAATAACTATTTTAAATTTAATTTTTATAGTTGGATAAGTGTATTTCAGAAAATAGATTTCCTTGTTATCCTGTGCATTGTATTTTATACATAAAGAAAAATTATTATGAAAAGTGTGTCCATAGATGTCATTCTACCAAAGGAGTCTGTGGCATGAAATATGTACGTTTTTGTTTTAAAACTCAGTTGATTTATATAAAAATGATCTAGGTAGACTAGAGACAATATTATTTTCTCATAACCGTTAGGTGATCTCATTAAGTCCTCTGGCATGGTGGTAATTACCAATACATTCTGATGACTCTTCTTACAAGGCCAGACCATTTGTTTGAGCTAGGATTCAAAGTATATGTTTGCTTATTTGATATCTTCATGTCATCTCAAACTCAGATAGCCAAGACTAAGCCCCTAATTTTCCTTGCCGAAATCTGTTTCTGCCTAGTCTTACCTGTTGAGAAATATTCAGCCTACTGCTCAAACTGGTAATCTGATAATCATTTTTTATTTTCTCCTTTCCTATTTCACTAACATCAAACCTGGGAGAAGGTCCTGTCAGCTCTACCCTCAACTTGAATGTGCTCACTTCCCTTTATCTCCACTGTTCCCACCCTAATCTAGACCTCTGTCATGCTTTTTGTCTAGTTTATTGCCATAGCTTCCATATGGTCTCCATAGTTCTACTATTTTACTTATGAGGACTCTGAGATACACATGACATTAAGTACTTTCTCCAAGGTCACATGCTAGCTAGTAAGTGATTTAGGTGGAAGGCTAATATATAAAGATACGTTGTGCTTGCCAGAGCCTGTATTTTGTGGTGTTAAATGTCTTCTAAATGTGAAGACAAATCTTGTAAGTAACTTAGGGTACACTTTGGATAACTTTTTTTTTTTTACATCTCCAAGGTGACAAATGGCTTATTTAACACCTCTCATTTTATGACTTTGAATCATTTTACAATGCTCAGTAGACTATTATATTGCATTCCAAATAAGCTTTCACTCCAAATAAAACTATGACCCCAAACACAATCATAAAATCAAAAATTCTACTGTACTCCTCTTAGCTTTTCCTTTATACAAATATGTGGATTAGAGGGCCCATAAATCCTTTTCATATCGATCTGCAGAAACTGTTGGGCAAAAAGTTAAGTTGCCTTTGTTCAGAGAATCTGCTACCAATTCGTTTTCATCAACTTGCAGAGTATAATTGCATTAACACATGTTTGGACCACAGACCTTTCATTTTGTGTGTTGATTAAAAGTGTGTGTGTGTGTGAATGAATCACTCAGTTGTGTTTGACTCTTTTTGACCCCATAGACTGTAGCCCACCAGGTTCTTCTGTCCATGGAATTCTCTAGGCAGGAAAACTAGGGTGGGTGGCCATTCCCTTCTCCAGGGGATCTTTCCGACTCTGGTCTCTGGCATTGCAGACAGATTCTTTACTGTTGGAGCCACCAAGAAAGCCCGATTAAGGGTAGAGCTACTCTATTTCACCATCTCTTACAACATACAAGGAATAAAGACTGTGTAGGTTTGCCATTGTACTTTTACCTGTTTTGGACTTATCTCTTTCATGAATAAGTAAACAGTAGTTACCAAAATGATATCACTGGATGGATGCTCACAGTCATGGTTTCCTGCTCAGATAGATATGAAACTCTGTAGAATCTGTTACCTTTTAAATTCATTAAATTCTTGGGCATGTCAACTGCCCTGAGAAGTCCTATAGTAAGAAAAGAATCAATATGGTATTTTTAAATTTAGTTGAACAGAAAATTTCCATGAAAGACACCTGTAAATACTGCTATTTGTTGTTCATTTGCTTAGTTGTGTCCAGCCCTTTGCGATCACATGGATTGCAGCAAACCAGGCTTCCTTGTCTTTTGTCATCTCCCAGAATTTGCTCAGACTCATGTCCATTGAGTCTGTGATGCCATCCAACCATCTCATCCTCTGTTGTCCCTTTCTCCTCCTGCCTTCCATCTCTCCCAGCATCATGGTCTTTCTTAGTGAGTTAGCTCTTTGCATCAGGTGACCAAAGTATTGGAGCTTCAGCATCAGTCCTCCCAATAATTATTCAGGGTTGATTTCCTTTAGGATTGACTGGCTTGATCTCCTTGCTGTCCAAGGAACTCTTAAGAGTCTTCTCCAGCATACTGCTCTAGGCTTAAATATTAAAAAAAAAATTTTTTTTACAAGGTATTGGTTTCTGCTCCCTGGTAGCTCAGAGGTTAAAGTGTCTGCCTGCAATGCGGGAGACCCGGGTTCGATCCCTGGGTTGGGAAGATTCCCCTGGAGAAGGAAATGGCAACCCACTCCAGTATTCTCGCCTGGAGAATCCCATGGACAGAGGAGCCTGGTGGGCGACAGTTCACGGGGTCGCAAAGAGTCGAACATGACTGAGCAACTTCACTTTTTTTGGTTTCTGCCATACAGCAATGGAAATCAGCCATAATTATGCATATGTCCCCTCCCTCTTGAGCTTCCCTCCCTTTCTCCAGCCTACCCCTCTAGGTCATCACAAAGTACCAGACTGGGCTCCCTGTGTTGTATAGCAACTTCTCACCAACTATCCGTTTTACACACGATAGTGTATATATGTCAATGCTTCTTTCTCCATTTCTCCCATTCAGTCCCCACCCAACTGTGTCCTCAAGTCCATTCTCTACACCTGCCTCTCCATTCCTTCCTTGCAAATAGGTTAATTAATACCATTTTCTAGATTCCATATGTATGTATTAATTTACTATATTTGTTTTTCTGACTTCACTCTATAACAGGCTTTAAGTTCATTTACCTCACTAGAACGGACTCATTTGTGATTTTTTATGGCTGAGTAATATTCCATTGTACATATAATATGTACCACACATCTTTTGTCCCTTCATCTGTCAACATCTAGGTTGCTTCTGTGTCCTGATTGTTGTAAATAGTGCTGCAGTGAACATTGTGGTACCTGTGTCTTTTAGAATTCTGGTTTTCTCAGGGTGTATGTCCAGGAGTGGGGCTACTGGGACATATAGTAGATTTATTCCTAGTTTTTAAAGGAATCTCCATACTGTTTTCCATAATGGCTGTGTTACTTTACATTCCTGCCAACAGTGTACGAGGGTCCTCTTTTCTCCTTATCCTCCCCAGCATTTGTTTGTAGATTTTCTGATGATGGCTATTTTGACCAGTTTGAGGTCATACCTCATTGTAGTCTTGATTTGCATTTCGCTAATAATGAGTGATGTTGAGCGTCTTTTCATGCATTTATTGGCCATTTGTATATTTTCTTTGAAGAAGTGTCTGTTTAGTTCCTCTGCCCATTTTTTTTTTGAGTGGGCTTTTTGCTTTTCTGATATTGAGCTGTATGAGCTGTTTTGTATTCTGGAGATTAATCTTTTGTCAGTTTTGTTTGAAAATATTTTCTCCCATTCTGAGGGTTGTCTTTTAATTTTGCCTATTGTTTTCTTTGCTGCGAAAGAGCTTTGAAGGTGAATTTGGTCCCATTTGTTTATTTTTGTTTTTATTTCCATTACTTGGGGTAGGGGAAGGACACTAATGGTAAAGAACCTGTCTGCTGGTGCCGGGAACATGAGTTCGATTCATGGGTGGAGAAGATCCCTTGCAGGAGGGCATGGCAACCCACTCCAGTATTCTTACCTGGAGAATCTCATGGACAGAGGAATCTGGTGGGCTGCAGTCCATGGGGTTGCAGAGAGTTGGACTCTACTGAGTGTCTGAGAAAACACACAAGGAGGTGGGTCAAAGAGAATCTTGCTGTGATGTATGTCAAATAGTGTACTGCCTTTGTTTTCCTCTAAGAGTTTTATAGTTTCTGGTCTTACATTTAAGTCTTTAATCCATTTTGAGTTTATTTTTGTGTATGGTGTTTGCTATAGGCTTTTAAAATATGTTTACATATTAGCATGAGTAATGTATTGTCTTATAAACATGAGAACAGAATTGACCTTAAAATAACCAATGGAAAGGCCTGAGAAATTCCCTGAACTATTGTAGGAGAAATACCCACAAATTTGATTATTCTTATTGTTTGTATTCTCCTTACAAACTCTCCTGTGAACTCTGATTTCTATGAAACATGACAGTTACCCATATTCAATTTTATGTGTGTCATAGAAGTATCCTCCCATAAAAATGTAAAGGCAGATTGATTACAGGTAGTAAAGATGACCATTCTGCTTCTATTAATATGTGTTAGAGGCCAAGAAATACTGTTCTAAATAGCTAACAATAGTACTTTGTCAATGAAATATTTTGATTTTCTTCATTTATTATTTGGAGTGATTTTGAGGAAAAGGAAAATGGACGAGAGTGATATCTGTAAGTTTTGGAACATTTTCAGAGAAAAACATTAGGCCAATTATTGAGTTGAGAATTAAAAAGTTTTTAAATGTAAGACTTAAATGCAGCCTCAGAAGCATAACTGTTACTTTCCATGTAACTGGATGGTAATAATTTTTAAAGCTCCTCTTTCTGATCAACTACTTTTGCCCTTTATTTGACTTCTGGACATCTTTATCCTACATTCTTCTAAACTCTTTCTCTACTGACTAGATTGTCTAAGTCACTACTGCAGTATCTTCACATTGGCTCATCATTTCTTTCCCTGGCTTCCAAGATAAATACCTCCCCAAACTGTGTTATATGCAGGTTGTGTGAAGGACAGCTTTTCTTACTGCAAAAACCCAAACTGTGGTGTGTCCTTTGGACTCTTCTTCTTTCTGTTTACCCTTTTCAGTCCTTAGTAGCTGCACCTGTGCCTGATGAATCAAATATTCAGAAAGCACAAATTGACAGATGATTATGTTTTTGTAGGTGTTCTATTGATAAGACAAGTCTCTATATGTCATTTGCCACTTATGAAAAGGGTGTTTATAGACAGGTGATTTGGGTTTGGGTGATTAAATGAATATTATAACTTCTTGACTTAAACAGAGGTAAACTGGGTAAAGCAAGGAGATCAAACCAGTCAATCCTAAAGGAAATCAACCTTGAATATTCTCTGGAGGGACTGATGCTGAAGCTGAAGTTCCAGTACTTTAGCCACCTGACGTGAAGAGCCAAATCCCTGGAAAAGGCCCTGATGCTGGGAAAAATTGAAGGCAGGAGGAAAAGTGGACAATAGAGGATGACATGGTTGGAAGGCATCACCCACTCAATGGGCATGATATTAAGTGAACTCTAGGAGATGGTGAAGGACAGAGAAGCTGGGCATGCTGCAGTCCATGAGGTCACTAGGAGTCAGACATGACTGAGCAACTGAACAATAACAACCAGAAACTGGGGACATTCAGTTATTTAATTAACAGTAGAAACCTCTTATGAGCCACACGACTTGTCTATTTAATTTTAAATTATGTACATTTAATTATGTACAATATATCCTTATAGCATATTTACCTTATACATGGTAATCTGAGCCTCTTAATCTCCTTTATCTTGCCCATCCCCTCTTCCCTCTCCCTACTGGTAACCACTCATTTCTTCTCTATATCTGTGAGTCTGTTTCTTTTTTTTTTCTTATTCACTGGTTTTATTTCTTTTTAGATTGTACATATGAATGACATAATATAATGATTGTCTTTCTCTGCCCAACTTCTTTCACTTAGCATAAGACCCTCAAAATCCATCCATGTTGTTACAAATGGTAAAATTTCATTCTTTTTTATAGCTGTCTAGTATTCCATTGTGGACTTCCCTGGGGGCAAATGGTAAAAAAATCAGTCTGTAATGGAGGAGACCTAGATTCAATCCCTGGGTTAGGAAGATCCCCTCTAGAAGGAAATGGCTACCCATTCCACTATTCTTGCCTGGAGAATGCCTTGGACAGAGAAGCTTGGTGGGCTACAGGCCATGGGTTGCAAAGATTCAGACATGACTAAATGACTAACACTTTCAGTATTTCATTGTATATGTATACCACACCATCTTGATCCTTTCATCTACTGATGTACACTTAGATTGCTTCCATATCTTGGCAATTGTGAATGTATGGCAGTAAACAGTGGAGTTCATGTATTTTTGCAAATTAGTGTTTTGGCGGTTTGGGGATATAACCTGGTAATGAAATCACTAAGTCATAAGGTAGCTCTTGGAGAAGGAAGTGGCTATCTACTCCAGTATTCCAGCCTGAAAAGTCCCATGGACAGAGGAGCCTGGTGGGCTACAATCCCTGGCATTGCAGAGAGTCAGATAATACTGAGCACACACATGTGCATTTTAGTTTCTGAGGAAATTCCATACTGTTTTTCACAGTGGATGCACCAACTTATGTTCCTACCAACAGTGTACCAGGGTTTCCTAGATGCTCATTATTAGAACATTGTAAGGAAGTGTGAGAATTATCAAAGAACAAACCAGAGAAGTATGCAGAGACTAGACCATGTTTGGTTTGGTAGATTGAAGTTAAGAGTGGGGTTTAAGTGTTAAGGGAAGTTGTTGAAAACTTTTGTGTGTAAGAATGATAAGATCTTAATTTTAAATGATTATTTAGGTTGATTATTTCCTCATAGTAATTATTTCTGGCTTCTGTGTCATGTAGGCTGAAACAGATTAAGAGTCTATGGCAGCAATCCTTAGATTACTAGTCGTTAGCTAAGAGTCTATGATGAAGAATCTATGGCAATTTGGAGAAGAGAAGATTTGAGGATTTGGATGTTTAAGTTTTTGTTGTGCTTGTTAGACATCAAAGGTTGATACCAAATTAACCTGTTGGATATACAGGACAGAGTTCAGGTAAGAGTTTAGGACCAGTGATAAAAATAAAGTTTTTAGTGTAGAGATTGATTAAAAACTGGAATGAATCTGATCCCAAAGGGAATAAGTGTAAATAAGAGAAGAGATGAGAGTTGAAGGTCGAGAGTTAAATTCTTGGGTGGTCAAAGACACCATAAAGAAACAGATGGCAAAGTAGAAGAATCAAGAAAGTGTGGTGTTTAGAAAGTCATTTGAAGAAACGATTTCAAGGGAAAATAATGATTGTGCTAAAAACACTGACAGATGGAGGAAGATGGGACAGATAAGTAATTATGGATTTGGCAACATGGAGATCAGTGGTGATCTTTGTAAGAGCTTTTAGTGAAGTGTTGAAGAGGAATAGGACAATAGGGAAGAGGAAGTGCAAAATAACAATTGTTAATTCTTACAAGATTTTTGCTATTAGTATTTGAAAGTAAGAAAAATCAAAGAGTCACTTGTAAGGCATAAAGTCAAGATTGTTTACTTATTTTGTTAGATAAGCAGTATTACAATATGTTTGTATATTGATGGAAATAATGCTATCAATAGGAAAGGTGATGTTGCAGGAGAAAGTAATGAATTGCAGAAGTCTTTGAATAAGCCAGCAAGGATTGGACCTATTGCTAAAGTAGAGAGTTTATTTTTTAAACACTGTGATAGAAGTGAAGACCACCTACAGAAAGATACAGAGATTCTCTTTCAATTGTTTATATTTTATCATTGAAATATTTGTGATTCCCAGGTGGCTCAGTGGTAAAGAATCCTCCTGTAATGCTGGAGACACAGGTTCAATCCCTGGGTCTAGAAGATACACTGGAGAAGGAAATGATAACCTAGTTCAGTGTTCTTGCCTGGGAAATCCCACAGACAGAGAAACCTGGTGGGCTACAACCCACAGAGTTGTATACAACTTAGCAACTGAGCATGCACACACATCGAAATATTTAAAATAGTAACTGTTGAGAAGGAGGAGGCTTTGGGAAATAGAATGGATAAGAAGTAGTAAATGGTCCACTCTGAGAGAGGCAGTATGGATTGGCTAAAAAAAAAAAAAAAAAGGAAGGGGGGGAGTGTCAGGGCAGTTTAAGCATTTATTCAAGTTTCATGGTCTTTAAGTTAAAGTCAGAAAGGTTAGGTGGCTTTGTTCTAGCCACAGGAACAAGATCAAAGTCATCAGCTGCTGCTGCTGCTGCTAAGTTGCTTCAGTCGTGTCTGACTCTGTGCGACCCATAGATAGCAGCCCACCAGGCTCCCCTGTCCCTGAGATTCTCCAGGCAAGAACACTGGAGTGGGTTTCCAATTCCTTCTCCAATGCATGAAAGTGAAAAGTGAAAGTGAAGTCGCTCAGTCATGTCCGACTCTTTGTGACCCCATGGGCTGCAGCCCACCAGGCTCCTCTCTCCATGGGATTTTCCAGGTAAGAGTACTGGAGTGGGGTGCCATCTCCTTCTCCAAGTCATCAGAGTTGGAGTTAATCTTAATTGGAGTTTTTCTACTTGAGTTTGAAATACAAAAGAGTAATGGAGATGTTGAGGGTGAATGAGAAGGTGAATAAAATGATTAACCATGGGCAACCTACTTAGGTAAAAAAGAGAATTTGTATTCTCCAATGTACTTAATGTAAGTCCCAGGTGGCTCAGTGGTAAAGAGTCTACCTGCCAGTGTAGGAGATGCAGAAGACATGGGTTCAGTCTCTGGGTCAGGAAGGTCCTCTGAAGGAGGAAATGACAACCCACTCTAGTATTCTTGCCTGAGAAATCCCATGGATGGAGGACAGGCCACAATCCATAGGGTGGTAAATAGTTGGACCCAACTGAGCAACTGAGCAGTGCAATGCAATGCATTTAACATAATTTTATAACCTTTAATTTCTTTCTTTTTATGTTGTGCCCTCTGAAATCAAAAGCAGACATTAATCTTACTAGCAGACAGTGCCTAAAGTCAGCTCAATATCCTCCCGTACAGTAGACCGAGGATTCGACAATGTGTTGACAAGGTCACTCATGAAATTCTTACATTCAGTAGAGTATAACAATTATGAAGATGTTTCATGAAACTAGATTCTTTTAGGAACTATGAAGTATAGCAGTTTTAGACTGAAAAATACATTTTGATTTTTAAAAAAAATCACGACTCATGAAGGCAACTTGAGCATGCTGAAGAATCTACCAGCTCAAGGAGATCAATCCACTGGTTCTTGGATGTGTCACATCTAAGCAGGGTGTTATTTCCTGGAGCTTGATTTTCTTTTGATGAAACAAAGAATGTTTGTTTCGTGAGAGCTGTCAGCCCTGAGTTCTGTCATCTGTGAAGCAGTCGGGAGACATAAAAACAGCAGGTTTTTACGTGAAAAGATGTTTGAGGATGAGGTGGTGAAGCTGCAGCTCACTGCAGCGCACAGCTGTCACAAGCAGGCACTGCGTTCCGGTCTAGCGTTCGGATGTGGGAGAACTGGTGTGTGTGTGCCTACCTGTGCTCGAATGGGATACTTCATAGTCCTCCATGTGAAACTTCTGAATGTCATAACAAATCGTTATATTTTGTAACATAAAGTGATTAAATACCTTTTGATTCTTTAAAGGATCAACAGCTGTGCTCTTTTATAACTACACAAAAAATTGTTTTGTTCTATTTGAAAAAAGCTAGTAACAAAGCATTTGTCTTTCTCTTAGTTAGTGGCTTAGGAATAGGATGGAGGGAGCAAACTCTTAAGTGTTTTATTATAAAGGTGGAAATGTCTATTCCTAATGACACTTCTTTTTGAAAGGGAATTTTTATAAACTTAATAGTGCCAAATGGAGTGTGCTCTAGAATTAAAAATAGCTATTATATTTAGTTTAATATATTTTATATTGGAATCGTTTATTCAGCCCTTAGAGCAACCATAAAATTACCCTCAATAAAGCAATGTATTGTACCCTCTGTGATATTTTGCCAACAAAGATGCTCATGGAGAATCATTCTTATAACAAAATAATTTCTCTGAGTTTGTATAGTGGAAATGTTCTCAAACTGTGGCTTCTCGTGACATTGGAATCCCTGAAATATGTATAATGTTGTGTACGTCCATATTTTCAGGAGAGAAAAGCTAAAGCTTTTATCAGATTCTCAAAGAAGTCTCGACCTATTTAAAAATATAATAAGTATTCTAGTTATAGAACTAAGAAATTATTTCCTTGGGGACTATCTGAATCTACATACAAGAAATATAATTTTAAGAGAATATTACCACACTACCTAGTACTTAATAGACTTTAAAAGTCTATTA
>SJYC01071595.1:0-14598 GCA_006408675.1 Madoqua kirkii
AAGTACACAAGAAAACACTTTTATGATCCTTTGTAGACAAGAATTTCTTAAATTAGACACCAAAAAGTGCCCATGATAGAAGTAAGAATTTATAAATTGATCTATAGTAAAATTAAACAACTTCTAGCTATCAAAAGACAATATTAAGGGACTGAAAATACTCAGAATGGGAAAAGAAACTTTAATATTGATGACATTTATCTATAAGGTACTTATAGGCATAATTTTTAATAAATTATTATGAATTAAACGGAAAGATGGATGATCCTGTGGGAAAACTGACAAAACACTTGAACAACAAAAATATGGCAAATTAACACAGGAAAAGTATTCCATCTCGGTTATCAAAGAAATGCTAATTAAACTGCAATGCCATACCACTGCATACCTGGCAGAATGACCGAAAAATAATATGAAGTGTTGACAAGCATGTAAAGCAACTAGAACACTCAATCAGCTACTTGGGAGTGAAGATTGATTTAACCAATTTTTTAAACTGATGCATGGATGCTAAGTTGCTTCAGTTCAGTTCAGTCGCTCAGTCATGTATGATTCTTTGCCACCCCATGAATTGCAGCACGCCAGGCCTCCGTGTCCATCACCAACTCCCGGAGTTCACTCAAACTCATGTCCATCGAGTCGGTGATGCCACCCAGCCATCTCATCCTCTCTCGTCCCCTTCTCCTCTTGCCCCCAATCCCTCCCACCATCAGAGTCTTTTCCAATGAGTCAACTCTTTGCATGAGGTGGCCAAAGTATTGGAGTTTCAGCTTTAGCATCATTCCCTCCAAAGAAATTCCAAGGCTGATCTCCTTCAGAATGGACTGGTTGGATCTTCTTGCAGTCCAAGGGACTCTCAGGAGTCTTCCCCAACACCACAGTTCAAAAGTATCAATTCTTCTGTGCTCAGCTTTCTTCTCCAACTCTCACATTTTGTGTCAGTCATGTCCAACTCTTTGAGACCCTATAGACTGTAGCCTGCCAGGCTCTTCTGTCAATGGGAATTCTCCAGAAAAGAATACTGGAGTGGCTTGCCATTTCTTCCTCCAGGGGATCTTCCTGATTCAGGGATTGAACTTGTGAATCTTATGTCTCCTGCATTGGTGGGCAGGTTCTTTACCACTAGTGCCTCCTGTTAAGCCCATTTAAACTGGTATTACTCACTAATTTTGAACATACATACACTATAACTCAGCAGTTCTACTCCTTGACAAACATTCAACAGAAACACATACATTCACTGATAGATATATAAGAATGTTCAGTAAAGCACAATTTGTGATAATCTCAAACTGGAAGCTATCCAGCTAATCAACAATGGGATAATGGATAAATAAGTGATGACATACTCATCCAATGGAATACTATGTATAGAATGAGAATGAATGATCTATAATACAGCAATATGGAAGAATCTCATAAACATAATGTTGAAAGAAAATTCAGACACAAAATATGTGCCGTGTAATTCTATTTATATAAAGTATTAAGGTCCGTTTAGTCAAGGCTACGGTTTTTCCTGTGGTCATGTATGTACATGAGAGTTGGACTGTGAAGAAGGCTGAGCACTGAAGAATTGATGCTTTTGAACTGTGGTGTTGGAGAAGAATCTTCAGAGTCCCCTATACTACAAGGAGAGCCAACCAGTCCATTCTGAAGGAGATCAGCCCTGGGATTTCTTTGGAAGGAATGATGCTAAAGCTGAAACTCCAGTATTTTGGCCACCTCCTGTGAAGAGATGATTCATTGGAAAAGACTCTGATGCTAGGAGGGATTGGGGGCAGGAGGACAAGGGGATGACTGAGGATGAGATGGCTGGATGGCATCACTGACTCAATGGATGTAAGACTGGACTGAACTGAATGCAGATTTCAAGTAAGAATCAGTTCAGTTCAGTTGCTCAATTGTGTTCGACTCTTTGCGACCCCATAATGGCAGCATGCCAGGCTTCCCTGTCCATCAACAACTCCCGGAGTTCACTCAGACTCATGTCCATCGAGTCATTGATGCTATCCAGCCTTCTCATCCTATGTCATCCGTTCTCCTTTTGCCCTCGATCTTTCCTAGCATGAGGGTCTTTTCCAATGAGTCAGCTCTTTGCAAGAGGTGGCCAAAATATTGGAGTTTCAGCTTCAAAATCAGTCCTTCCAATGAACACCCAGGCCTGATCTCCTTTAGGATGGACTGGTTGGATCTCCTTGCAGTCCGAGAACCCTCAAGAGTCTTCTCCAACACCACAGTTCAAAAGCATCAATTCTTTGGTGCTCAGCTTTCTTTATAGTCCAACTCTCACATCCATACATCACTATTGGAAAAGCCATAACCTTGACTAGATGCACCTTGTTGACAAAGTAGTATCTCTGCTTTTTAATATGCTGTCTAGGTGGGTCATAACTTTCCCTCCAAGGAGTAAGCATCTTTTAATTTCATGGCTGCAATCACCATCTGCAGTGATTTTGGAGCCAAAAATAAAGTCAGCCACTGTTGCCACTGTTTCTCCATCTATTTCCCATGAAGTGATGGGACCTGATGCCATGATCTTCGTTTTCTGAATGCTGAGCTTTAAGCCAACTTTTTCACTCTCATCAAGAGGATTTTTAGTTCCTCTTCACTTTCTGCTGTAAGGGTGTTGTCATCTGAATATCTGAGGTTGTTGATATTTCTCCTGGCAATGTTGATTCCAGCTTGTGTTTCTTCCAGCCCAGCATTTCTCATGATGTACTCTGCATATAAGTTAAATAAGCAGGGTAACAATATACAGCCTTGATGTACTCCTTTTCCTTTTCAGAATCAGTCTGTTGTTTCATGTCCAATTCTAATTATTGCTTCCTGACTTGCATACAGGTTTCTCAAGAGGCAGGTCAGGTGTTCTGGTTTCCCATCTCGTTCAGAATTTTCCACAGTTTATTGTGATCCACACAGTCAAAGGCTTTGGCATAGTCAATAAAGCAGAAATAGATGTTTTTTTGGAACTCTTGCTTTTTCAGTGATCCAGCAAATGCTGGAAATTTGATCTCTGGTTCCTCTGCCTTTTCTAAAACCAGCTTGAACATCTGGGTATTCTCCTGTCTCTTATACACATCTTGTAGTATGTACTTTCTGAAGAAAAGTCAACATATGAAGTGGATGCATCCATGTGGCGCTAGTGGTAAAAAAAAAACCCGCCTGCCATGCAGGAGATACAAGAGACTAGATCTGACAGACAGAGTGTCTGATGAACTATGGACGGAGGTTTGTGACATTGTACAGGGATCAAGAGCAGTTTCCCATCTCGTTCAGAATTTTCCACAGTTTATTGTGATCCACACAGTCAAAGGCTTTGGCATAGTCAATAAAGCAGAAATAGATGTTTTTTTGGAACTCTTGCTTTTTCAGTGATCCAGCAAATGCTGGAAATTTGATCTCTGGTTCCTCTGCCTTTTCTAAAACCAGCTTGAACATCTGGGTATTCTCAGTTCACGTATTGCTGAAGCCTGGCTTGGAGAATTTTGAGCATTACTTTACTTGCATGTGAGATGAGTGCAATTGTGTGGTAGTTTGAGCATTCTTTGGGATTGGAATGAAAACTGACCTTTTCCAGTCCTGTGGCCACTGCTGAGTTTTCTAAATTTGCTGGCATATTGAGTATAGCACTTTCACAGCATCATCTTTCAGGATTTGAAACAGCTCAACTGGGATTTGATCACCTCGACTAGCTTTGTTCGTAGTGATGCTTCCAAAGGCCCACTTGATTTCACATTCCAGGATGTTTGGCTCTAGGTGAGTGTGAATGATCACACCATTGTGATTATCTGGGTTGTGAAGAATTTTTTTTGTACACTTCTGTGTATTCTTGCCACCTCTTCTTAAAATCTTCTGCTTCTGTTATATCAATGCCATTTCAGTCCTTTATTGAGCCTATCTTTGCATGAAATGTTCCCTTGATGTCTAATTTTCTTGAAGAGATCTCTAGTCTTTCCCATGTTGTTTTCATCTGTTTCTTTACATTGATCATTGAGGAAGGCTTTCTTATCTCTCCTTGCTATTCTTTGGAACAAGTCCTTTATTGAGCCTATCTTTGCATGAAATGTTCCCTTGATGTCTAATTTTCTTGAAGAGATCTCTAGTCTTTCCCATGTTGTTTTCCTCTATGTCTTTGCATTGATCATTGAGCAAGGCTTTCTTATCTCTTCTTGCTATTCTTTGGAACTCTGCATTCAGATGCTTATAGCTTTTGTTTTCTCCTTTACTTTTTGCTCCTGTTCTTTTCACAGCTACTTGTAAGGCCTCCAGACAGCTCTTTTGCTTTTTTACTTTTTTTTTTCTTGGGGATGGTCTTGATCCCTGTCTCCTGTACAAGGTCATGAACCTCTATCCACAGTTCATCAGGTACTCTGTCTATCAGATCTAGTCCCTTAAATCTGTTTCTCACTTCCAGTGTATAGTCATAAGGGATTTGATTTAGGTCACACCTGAATGTTCTAGTGGTTTTTCCCACTCTATTCAATTTAAGTCTGAATTTGGCAATAAGAAGTTCATGATGTGAGCCACAATCAGCTCCTGGTCTGATACAGCAAAATAATCTATCGTGATAGAAGTTGGCATAGTGGTAAACTTAGAGACAAGATTGGAAACAGGGCATGAGAGCATCTCCTGGGTGCTGGTCATGGTCTCCTTTTGGTCTGGGCATTGCACAAATGCAGGTAATTTGTGAAGGTTCATAGAGCACTATGTTGTGCTATGCTTAGTTGCTCAGTTGTGTGTGACTCTTTGTGACCTCATGGATTGTAGCCCACCAGGCTCCTCTGTCCTAGGGATTCTCCAGGCTACATACTGGAGTGGATTGTCTTTCCCATCTCCAAGGAATCTGCCCAACCCAGAGACTGAACCAGGTCTCCTGATTTTCAGGAGAATTCTTTACCAGCTGAGATACCAGGGAAGCCCAAGAATACAAGAGTGGGTAGCCTATCCCTTTTCCAGGGGAACTTCCCAACCCAGGAATCGAATTGGGGTCTCTTGCATTGCAAGCAAATTCTTTACCATCTGAAATACCAGGGATAATTTAAAAAAATATGTATATTCTCTAATAAAAAGTAACAAACTAATTCAAAATTACCTGGAAATAAAACTAATACTTAAAAAATTTTGTAATTTAAAAATTGAAGTGCTTTGCTAGATTTTAGTACTTTTTACCAGTGAAGAAGGCTGCAGCATTGGGCCAGTATAAATGTGTTTTATTATAACCTTCTTTTGCACAGTGGAATAGAGGCCACAATATGTCACAAGGGAAGTTTCCTAGGAAAGACTTTGGTGATGATTTATGCTTCTGTAAACACATTATTTGCTGAAATAAACACTTCAACTGCTCTGAGGATTTGGAGAAACTGTTCATTAAACTGCAAGAGAATGACAAAAGAATTCACTGAACAGAAAATAAATAGCCTGCTATGTAGCTTTTCTCTCTCAGATCACTTGGAGATTAATGAGATTATCTTGCTGAGAATTGCTCTGTCCTACCCAGTGCAAACCAAATATAAACAAACTAATTGAAAAGCATCTCATATCTGATGTGTTTGAAAGACTATTTTTTTTTAAATAGGAAAGTAACTTACAAAATGTAGTATTTTGAACACTCTTAGAAAACCTACTTGGTGATGGAGTGAGTGGGACTACTTATCCAGAGATGGATTATGGCTTTATTGATGTAACAACTTGAGGCTAACAGCTTCTAAGAAATGAGCAATCAGTATCATTCTTGAGCCCTTAGGAAAAGGTTTTTCTGTATACTTTACTATCTGTGTACTTCTATCTGTGTGGTTCTTTCAGCTAGCCAAGTTTATGCCTATTTAGGTAGAACTACCAACCTAGATGGCATATTCAAAAGCAGAGACATTGCTTTGCCAACAAAGGTCCGTCTGGTCGAGGCTATAGTTTTTCCTGTGGTCATGTGTGGATGCAAGAGGTGGACCATGAAGAAAGCTGAGTGCAGAAGAATTGATGCTTTTGAACTGTGATGTTGGAAAAGACTCTTGAGAGTCCCCTGGACTGTAAGGAGATCCAACTAGTCCATTCTAAAGGAGATCAGTCCTGGGTGTTCTTTGGAAGGACTGATACTGAATCTGAAACTCCAGTACTTTGAAGAGTTGACTCATTGGAAAAGACTCTTGATGCCGAGAGGGATTGGGGGCAGGAGGAGAAGGGGATGACAGGATGAAATGGCTGGATGGCATCACCAACTTGATGGACATGAGTCTGAGTGAACTCCATGAGTTGGTGATGGACAGGGAGGCCTGGTGTGCTGCAATTCATGGGGTCACAAAGAGTCAGACATGACTGAGCGACTGAACTGAACTGATTTTATATGAACTGTCTTGGGAAAACATGACTGGATTTCTTGTTTTGTATCTGTCTGCATGTTAATTGAAGTTTAGGCCACTAGTAAAGAAAAATAGTAATATAATAAATATCAGTATTCAAGTAGGGAAAAGGAACCAGTTAACTGAAGCTCAAATTATTTTATAAATCCTATTTTTTTTTAAACTTAAAGTACTGTAGTTGTCTATTCTAAGGCTTGGCTGCTTCCCTTGTAGCTCAGCCGGTAAAGAATCCACCTGCAATGCAGGAGACCCAGGTTCAATTCCTGGGTTGGGAAGATCCCTTTGAGAGGGAAATGACAACCCACTCTAGCATTCTTGCCTGGAGAATACCATGGACAGAGGAACCTGGAGGGCTACAGTCCATGGGGTCACTAGAGTTGGACACAACTTAGCAACTATACTACCACCACCACCCTTCTAAGGCTTAGGCATGGGGAATGAAAGACAAAAGCTGGCTTGGGAATTCAGAGGTCAGTAGGTAAGGGTTAATAGGAGTAGCCTTGGAGATTTTAAGAAACTTGGGAAATGCTTTGTTTTAATTCAAAATTTTTGAAGTGTGAACTATTACATGTAACTTTTAACTGCTAGTTTTCTGAAATTTTTCTCTAGAAAGCTAGGAAACCTCTTTAGCATCTTTTAACATTACTGAATAATAAGCCACTCTAATGGCTGCTGTTTTGGACAGAACCAGAAACTGAACCAGGAGTGAGCAGAAATAGGTAAGCCTGGGAAGAGAATGTAAGTGGGAACCAGAAAACTCTGCCATTGCAGCTCCTTGTACTTGCCTTCAGCTTGTTGAATAGAACCCCATTCTGAGGTCAAGCAAGGGAGAAGTCTTTATCACTGGCAGTACAATGAATAATTCTCAGGGAATCCATCCTCGTTAGTTTCCTGAGGCTGCTGTCACAAATTACCAGGAACTAGGTGGCTTAAAACAGTAACAGTTTGTTCTCTTACAATTGTGGAGGCCAAAGTCTAATGCTCTAGAGGAGAAAGAAGTCCTTGCTTCTTCCATTTTCTGGTGACCCCAATTTTGGCTTTTTCCATCCATCTTCCTTGGCGTGTGGCCACATCACCCTAGTCTCTGCCTCTGTGGTTACAACACGTCATCCTTTTTTGTGTGTCTTTTCCTCTGTGCATCTGTCTCAAAACTCTCTCTCTTTCTTTGTATCATTATATTTAGACCTACGTGGGTAATCCATATAAATCTATATACTTTAAAAAAGTATATAGCTTCAAGTTTAGAAGCCAAGTGAAAACAATTTGATTTTTTCTGACTCACATTATAACCAACTCTGGTCCTATTTAGATACTTTTTCATAGTATTCAAAAGTTTGAAATAGTCAGGTTTACAGACTTAGGCAGGGACTAGGAGGTAAAGTCCAATTTGCCTATTTCATGAGAATACCACTGGCAGCTACTTGGTCAGTGGCAAATAAAACAAGGTTATCTGAAGACATGAAATTCCAGTTGAGCTGTTTCAAATCCTGAAAGATGATGCTGTAAAAGTGCTGCACTCAATATGCCAGCTAATTTGGAAAATTCAGCAGTGGCCACGGGACTGGAAAAGGTCAGTTTTCATCCTATCCCAAAGGAAGGCAATGACAAAGAATGCTCAAACTACCACACAATTGCACTCATCTCACATGTTAGTAAAGCAATGATCAAAATTCTCCAAGCCAGGCTTCAGCAGTATATGCACTGTGAACTTCCAGATGTTCAAGCTGGATTTAGAAAAGGCAGAGAAACCAAAGATCAAATTGTCAACATCCACTGGATCATTGAAAAAGCAAGAGAGTTCCAGAAAAATATCTACTTCAGATTTATTGACTATGACAAAGCCTTTCACTGTGTGGACTGCAACAAACTCTGAAAAATTCTGAAAGAGATGGGAATATCAGACCACCTGACCTGCCCCTTGAGAAACCTGTATGCAGGTCAGGAAGCAACAGTTAGAACTGGACATGGAACAACAGACTGGTTCCAAACAGGAAAAGGTGTATGTCAAGGCTGTATATTGTCACCCTGCTTATTGAACTTCTATGCAGAATACATCATGAGAAATACTGGGCTGGAAGAAGCACAAACTGGAATCAAGATTGCCAGGAGAAATAGCAACAACCTCAAATATGCAGATGACACCACCCTTATGGCAGAAAGTGAAGAGGAACTAAAGTATCTCTTGGTGAAAGTAAAAGAGGAGAGTGAAAAAGTTGGCTTAAAACTCAACATTCAGAAAATGGAGATCATGGCATCCGGTCCCATCACTTCATGGGAAATAGATGGGGAAACAGTGAGAGACTATTATTTTTTTGGCTCCAAAATCACAGCAGATGGTGATTGCCGCCATGAAACTGAAAGACGCTTACTCCTTTGAAGAAAAGTTATGACCCACCTAGACAGCATATTAAGAAGCAGAGACATTACTTAGTCAAGGAATGTCTGTTTAGTCAAAGCTATGCGTTTTCCAGTAGTCATGTATGGATGTGAGAGTTGGACTCTAAGGAAAGCTGAGAGCCAAAGAACGGATGCTTTTGAACTGTGGTGTTGGAGAAGACTCTTGAGAGTCCCTTGGATTGCAAGGAGATACAGCCAGTCCATCCTAAAGGAAATCAGTCCTGAATCTTCATTGGAAGGACTGATGCTGAAGCTGAAAATGCAATACGTTGGCCACCTGCTGTAAAGAACTGACTCTTTTGAAAAGACCCTGATGCTGGGAAAGATTGAAGGCAAGAGGAGAAGGGGATGACTAGGGTATGGTTGGATGACATCACTGACTCAATGGACATGAGTTTGAGTAAATTCTGGAGGTTGGTGATGGACAGAGAAGCCTGGTGTGCTACAGTCCATGTGGTTGCAAAGAGTCAGGTACAACTGAATGATTGAACTGAACTGAATCTGAAGGAATAGTACTCAGGACCTTGAACTGTTGTTCTTTCTACTTCATGAAACTGAATGATCGTGCTAGTTGGTTTAAGTAATTTGTTCCTGAAAGGCATTCAGTAAAGATTTTTTCTTTTTATTTATCAAAAGAAACAAATATGATATTTTTATGATTAAGATAATTTGATAATAATAAACAACCTTAATAATGATTATAATAATATGGAAAAGACCCTGATGCTGGGAAAGATGGAAGGCAAAAAACAAAGACAGCAGCAGAGAATTAAATAGTTGGATGGCATCACTGATGCAATGGACATGAACGTGGGCAAGCTGCAGGATTTAGTGAGGGACAGGGAGGCTTGGTGTGCAGCAATCCATGTGGTCACAAAGAGTTGGACACAACTTAGCAACTGAACAACAACAACAAAAATAACGATTAGGATAATGTGATAATAAACAACCTTAGGACAAAAGTACATGTTATAAGCAGTAATAAATGAAATTATAAATGAATTTATAGCACTGTCTCTAAAATGGAAAATACACTAAGCAAGCCTTTCAAAGGCATTTCTATATTTGTCACTTCTCATTTTTAGTTTTCTTATCCATTCAGGCTTTTGCAGTGTAACTTCAAAAGATGCATTACTTTGAAGAAGTTCTTAGATAGTTTTTATTTTTGCCCTTTGTAAGGTCTATTACTAGCTCACTGGGAATACTAATGTGAATTGCTTTGTAAGAATGGCATTGCTCAGAGAAACCATGATATCTGAACAGAGCATACATTTTCATAATGTTAAATTATGCCATCTATTTTCAGAATTACAGGAACTTGTTACTCCACATAAAAGCACATGTGGTTGTCTTTTCTCATCATGAAGAACTTCTTTTGAAATCAGAGATAAAAGTGGAAGTCAAAGTGAATCCTGTCTACCCATGGAAGGATTCTGGTGTCCACAAGATGAAAATGGAATCCAATTAGAAAAATATTGAGAAAATGTGTATTCCAGTGACAGAGGGGAGAAGAGAAGGAGTGATAGATGGACTAAAAGAAAAAGAGAGAGGAAACAGAGCATTATAAATTTGAGTCCCAAAGAAATTGTTTAAGGCAGTTTAATAAATCATAACCAGTCTGTATATTTTAATGTTTGAGTATCATTTGCAAGTTACTTTTATAAATAAGTTTAATTTGATTGAGTAAAAGACAATATGATAAATTTTGATGTAGATCTAGAAGTACCCTTTGCCTTCCCACTCCAGCTTCAACGAACACTCTGAGATGAAGGAAGCAGATTGGTTTTTGAGAATTAAACTTTTACGCAACACTGTAGGTATTAGATGGAGAAGATGATGGCATCCCACTCCAGTAATCTTGCTTGGAAAATCCCATGGACGGAAAAGCCTGGTAGGCTACAGTCCATGGGGTTGTGAAGAGTCGGACATGACTGAGCGACCTCACTTTCACTTTTCATTTTCATGCATTGGAGAAGGAAATGGCAACCAGTGTTCTTGCCTGGAGAATCCCAGGGATGGCAGAGCCTGATGGGCTGTCGTCTACGGAGTTGGACATGACTGAAGCGAGTTAGCAGCAGCAGTAGGTATTATAAATGACACCCCACTCCAGTACTCTTGCCTGGAAAATCCCACGGATGGAGGAGCCTGGAAGGCTGCAGTTCATGGGGTCGCTGAGGGTCAGACAGGACTGAGCAGCTTCACTTTCACATTTTACTTTCATGTGTTGGAGAAGGAAATGGCAACCCACTCCAGTGTTCTTGAATGGAGAATCCCAGGTATGTCTCCCAAGCTGGAAGACCTGATATAATCTCTCTGAATGAACAATTTACAGTAGATTGTGTCAGTCTGAAGGGGCTTTGGAGATGAATCAACTAAATATACCTAGAAAAAAATGTCACAAGAGACATGTGAAGTTTTTAGTCTTCACATTAGCTTTGTCCAGGAAAGACTTGGCCCACAAATTTTCAGTTTGTATTTCCATTTTGTTATTTATTGAGTTCACAAATTTACTTATACTGAGAGATGCAAAGAAAAGAGAGCCTATTAAATTCTTTTTTAATTAGCTAGTTGGATTTTCCTCATGAAATTCTTAATCTTGCTGAATGTGGTCATTTTTTGGTACCCTCAGGATATTCTCTCCAGAATCTGTTTTGGATACCAAAATCCAAGGGTGCTCAAGTCTCTTATATAAAATGGAGTAGTATTTGCATGTAACCTACACACATTCTCCTGTATACTTTAAATTATCTCTAGATGATGTGTAGTACCCAAAGCCATGTAAATGCTATGCAAATAGTTGTTAATGCAATGTAAATGCTATGTAAATAGTTGCTGAAATGCAGCAAATTCAAGTCTTGCTTTTGGAACTTTCTGGAATTTTTTTTTCTCTGAATATTTTCAATCTGCAGTGGGTTGAATCCTTGGTTGTGGAACCTGCAGATATGGAGGATCAACTGTAGTAAATATATGGGCTGGGCAACTAAAGATTTGACTCCAAAATAATAATTCAGTGTAATATAACAATGAAAGAAACTTTTAGATAAATGCTCCATATTACAGTTTATTCTTTTCCCTATTTCTTTTCAAGTATTATCTGGTCATACAGAGGGGAAATGATATGTGTCCTCTTGGCAATAAAGGGGAGGAAAGGTCCTCTGAGTTGTATGGCATCTGCTGGAATCTTGCCAATCTCCATTGGATATAGCTAATCTGGTTTACTACCTGACTAATCACAACTAGCGCCTTTCTGTATTGTGTCCAGGCATTTCCCAGGTTTTTCCCAGCTGACCTTGGTTACTAGTGGCACAACCAACTCCCTATGGAGTGATATGTTTATCTTTAGTTTTTTTTCTTTGGGATCTCCCTCTCTTTTGCTACAGGAGACTACCTGGGGCAGGTTCAAAAACTCTCAACTCACTTATCTTCCCTGACCTTGGGTCATATGGCAACCTTTGGGTTTCTGTACTCCATGCCACATGGGAACTAAAGAAAGGCCAGCCTTTACCTCATTACTCAGTTTATTTTGAATGGCTGCTTCTAGGTTTGCTTGGGTATAGTCTCTAAATTAACTTCTGGGATTCCAAATTTTCCCCTTTCTGGGATTTTGACCTTAAGACACAATATCATGAATGGGTTGTTTCATTACTGAATCTTCTGCTTGTGATCTGGCCAGCATCTCCTTAAAATAAAGCTTCTGTATCAAGGCCATAAAGTCAGTATCCTTATTACAAAATGGTGATAAAGAGATTTAGAACATTCTTCTCCTGTAATAAAATAGGCTTTTGAACATGTTGTCTTATATCAGAGAGAAATGGATAATCTTCTTCTGTTTATTTTCTTACTGTGGCAAACTATTAACACTCTCTCCATCTCCATTCAGGTAGACAGAAGCCTTAGGCTGAGTTGATGGGGTCATATGAATAGAGATACACAAGAGAGAAACATAATTTAAATAATTCTAAAAATATTCCCCACCTTACAAAATTTGAGAGCATCCCCACTGAGATAACTGAAGTGGGATATTAAAAGGTCAGGAGTGATTGGTGATGGTTATCATGAGTTTCAGAGAGAAATGAAGGAGAAGAGGAATACCTCTCTTTAATTTTCCATCCTTGAGATAGTTTATATATAATATTGGTATAAACTTCATTTCTTCTGTTAATCTGAAACATTTCATGTGCCTGCTCTGAAAAATGTTTTAAAGCTGAAAGTTTTCCTACACGTGCAGTTTGGTTGGGTTTTCACAGCGTGTTTAATCCTGTCCATGTGGGAGTTGATGTGACGGGAAAGCGTTTTTGTGTCATTGTTTTCTTTTCTTCTTTTAACCATTAACTCCCTTATGTTATTTGAGATCATAAGCACAATTTTGGAAACATGCCTTTCAGCGCAAATTGCCTAATTTAATGTTTCTGTTATTCCGTTCTCTACTTCCCTGAATCAATTTTTATTTTGTGCTTCTTCCATATGGCACTGTATTTTCTGTATCTTTCGAAGGTAATCAACTTATGATGGACAATATAAGATACTCTTTGGGTGATGAAATCTGTCAAATTCTCAATGTGGTTTTTATTATAATTTACACTTTGAGAATAAAGTGTAGGTCATAAACTCTCAGTTAACTTTTTGCCTCATTCCTGATTTTGATAGCTTAGAAGATTACTTATATGCATTCCAGAAGTGAGAAGGATGTAGAACCAAGATCTTTAGGCTTTGGTATATTCTCCCTGTGTTTAATCTATTCCAAATATCAAGGAACCAAATTAAGTATGACCTCTCCAAAACCATCTCAAACCACCCTGTCCTATTCTTACTGTCTTAAACCCTGTTGGCCTCCTTTGTGTCCTTCGGGACTGTTGCAAATCAGTATTCTCTGCCAAAGGAGAAAAGGAAAGATATAACCATCTGAATGCAGAGTTCCAAAGAATAGCAAGAAGAGATAAGAAAGCTTTCTGCAGTGACAAATGCAAAGAAGTAGAGGAAAAGAACAGAATGGGAAAGACTAGAGATCTCTTCAAGAAAATTAGAGACACCAAGGGAAGAGTGACAAATAGACTCAAGGGATTAGATCTGATAGACAGAGTGCCTGAAGAACTATGGATAGAGGTTCATCACATTGTACAGGAGGCAGGTATTAAGAGCATTCTGAAGAAAAAGAAATGTGAAAAGGAAAAATGGTTGTCTGAGGAGGCCTTAGAAATAGCTGAAAAGGGAAGAGACACTAAAGACAAAGGAGAAAAAGAAAGATAATACCCATTTGAATGCAGAATTCCAAAAAATAGTAAGGAGAGATAAGAAAGGCTTCCTCAGGGGTCAGTGCAAAGAAATAGAGGAAGGCAATAGAATGGGTTAACTAGAGATATTTCTAAGAAAACTTGAAATACCAAGGAAATATTTTATGCAAAGATGAGCACAATAAAGGACACAAATGGTATGGACCCAACAGGAGCAGAAGATATTAAGAAGACATGGCAAAAATACACAAAAGTACAAAATAGATCTTCACAAGCCAGATAATCATGATGGTGTCATCACTTACCTAGAGCCAGATATCTTGGAATGTGAAGTCAAGTGGGCCTTAGTAAGCATCACTATGACCAAATATAGTGGAGGTGATGGAATGCCAGTTGATCTATTTCAAATCCTAAAAGATGATGCTGTAAAAGTGTTGCACTTAATATGCCAGAAGTTTGGAAAACTTAGCAGTGACCACAGGACTGCAAAAGGTCAGTTTTCATTCCAATCCAAAAGAAAGACAATGCCGAAGAATGTTCAAAATACCACACAATTGCACTCATCTCACACAGTAGCAAAGTAATGTTCAAAATTCTCCAAGTCAGGCCTCAGC
>SJYC01071597.1:0-68910 GCA_006408675.1 Madoqua kirkii
GTTTTTTTTTTTTTTTTTTTTTTTGCCAAGTCATTGTATACCAGCCTCATTTTTACTGCCTGTGTTCTTGAAAACAGTAAACACTCATAGCTTGAGTTCTACATGGCTCCACAGACTGACGCATTGTCAGGTGGTTTTGATTGACTGCTTTTCACTTGGCAAACTAAAGGTAATAAAAAGAAGTTCACAGTGTAGCCTTATGCATGGAGGGGAGCAATTTCTGAGGGCATGTGTGTGTATAAACTAAATCTATGAACTCCTGCAGAGCCAGTATCCAGGACTTTAAAACTGGAACAGATTGATTTATCTGTGACAATGTACTTCAGCCAAACCTCTGAGCTGGTTTGTTGGCAAATCCTAACACATGGCCTTTTAATAAGAGATACATTAATAACTGTAATTATGAGTAATATAGCATGATACGTTGTGTTCTTTTTATTCTGATAAGGGATTGGAGTTGGTTACTCAAGAAACAGATATTTGTCAGATATGGCGTGCTCATGTTTGACATGCTGAATGCTATGTACTTGGAAAAAATGTGTATTTTGTGTGTGTGTGTGTTTTATGCTTTGTTTTTTTCAGGCTCTGTAGTATCACAGTAAGCATTTCACACTTCACACCCAGATCATTGTTATTCTATAGCAATTGTCATGTGAAAATCTATAAAATAAACAATGATGATATCTATTATCTTTTTGCTCTTTGAGAGAAAAGACCACAATGAAACAAAATAATAATTCTTGACAAAAGAATCTAACAGGAGTGATGGTACAGTTTTTGGAATATAGGGCACCATTCACAAACTGATTAAAATAAAATACAAATTCTTGTCCCAACCTGCATTGAACATGTTTCTTTACCTGATAGAATCCACACTCCCTTCTCGTAGTTTCTGAGTATCTTCTGTGGTTCTTCCGTGGCTCCTGCAAGTGACAGCCATCTTATCAAATGACCTATCCCTACTCCTTGTCATGATTAATTGATAGGGTAAAGCCCTAATCAAATGTAAGCTAGTCTTTCACTGGACAGAGGTCAATCAGGTTATTTCTTTTAAGAACTTGAATATCCAAAGACGATCTAGTCAGTGATGAACCCCAAAACTGGAATGTGCTGTATATAATAGTCTGCGTTGGGGACCACACTGGACATAAACATAGCATGTGTGCACTAGAAAGTGATGGATGAGATGGGATAAGCAAGCAAAGAGGGGGAGGTGGGTATTATAGAAGCACAACTGAGAGAGAGAGAGCTGGCAGTGACCTTGAGGTTTGACGTTCTCCTGTAATTTCTCTAAGACCATGCTTGACATTGTTGTATCTACCTAGCAAATTCCTAGTTTACCTGAGCTACCTAGAGTGAGTTTTTGTTTTCTGTAACCAAGAGCGTCTTGATGAGAGCATTCCATTTTACATATATAATCTTATGTTCATGACTGTAATTTGGAGTTTATTTCTATACTCACTATGTAGTATAAGATCATTCTAAAGAAAAACCTCTGAGACAATCAAAAGACTGAAAGGGAGTCAGCATTAGGGTGTGGTCAAAATAGTCAGCGTCCCAATATGGGAAATGTATTTCAGATGGAATGTTATAGTCTAGAGTAAACGTGGATGTGTTCGCCAAATTCTTGATTATCAGAACCAGATGGCATTCTTGAAAAGGGTTATTTTCATTCAAATAAGCAGCCTCACTTAACCAAATCTGAAGGGGATAAATGAAATCCTTTAATTCAATGTATACTTAGGTATGAATGAGGAGCTCAGATAATTCATATGAGGAGCAGCCTTATGGGTGATTGAGATAAATTAACTAAATTTGAGAAATATTATTACACCTTTAAAGGGAGAATGATTTTGCCTCCCAACAAAATACCCCTTTGATGTTAGTATCCGGTTTTACAGCAAGCTGTACCATTTCTTTCAGTTTTCTCTATGGATAGCAGTGATTAATTTGTCCCATGGCACTCAGATACCTTGCTTCTTTCTTCTTATGAATCATATAAATCTGATTCATCCTCTTCTCAAGAGTCTAGAAAAATAACACCATCCTGAAAGTTTAGGGAAAGGTTTTGTTAAGTTCATAGGAGTTAGAATTTAGATGCATATTTTCCAAGCTCACATGAATCATTTCAAGTTAGGGCTGTTTTGTTCTAAATCTAGCTGTGGAGCGCTTTTGCTCAGCTATGTGACATAGGACAGCTACTTAACTTCTCAAAGCTGTGGGCTTAGGTCAGTTTGTCTGAACTCATCAAAAGTTATCATGAGTATCAAAGATCCTCTTATCCCTCATGGTTTCACATGATAGTAAAGCCCACTCCCTTACTATAATAACCACTAGATTTTCTCAGAGTAACATCTTCTGTTTCTTTTCAACCAATGAATCCCCTTTCCACTTTGGGATGATTGTTCTTTTCTACCCAACTACACTGAAAGGCAGAAGCTGTTTGCTTCTTTGTTAGGAAAATTCAACCCTTTCAAATACAGTGCTGGAATCTCCTTCTTGGAGTGATAATGGAAGAAAATATCAGTGAAGAGTTATCTCTCTCCTATAAAATGTCCTAGGACAAATATTGCTACTAATACATTCCAGCACAAAAAAATATATATAAAAAAGCAATCTTGTGTTTTTTTTTTTCCTGCATTAAACTTGAACTTTCAGTTTTTCTTACCAAACACAATTCCTCTCTGTTCTATGAATACGTAGTTTTAATTTGGCACTTTTATTCTCCATATTAAGTATAAGGATAGCACAGGAAGATAAAGTAATTTTTCTCCAAACAAAATGGAAGTAAAGCAGTAATAGGCAACTGAGAAAGAATGTCCTTCTGAATAGAAGTTAATCAAGTCTACAGCCCTTTTTTTAAAAATCATTTTTTTCCCCTTACTGAGTCTTAGCCAAAAAACATTCAAGACAGCCAAAAGTTTCATTTCTGAATAGAAAAGAAAAAAAAATTAGAAGCATTTCTCCAAAACAAAAAGCACAGAAAATCAACTAATGATTTTTGCCAAAATTGATGACCAAATATTGGGCAAGCTATTTTTTTCATGTTTCATGGATTATGAATAGATGCATTTTGCATAACTGAGAACATATGCCATTCTTAAGTAGCTTGAAAGAAAATCACTACAATTAGTTTTGATTTTGTAATGCATATGATCTGGATCTGGAAATTCAAGCCAGTCCTTTTTCTATGACCTGGGTATGAGCTACTTATTCTTCTTGAGACAGTATTTCATGCAAGGCATGAGTTGCCTCCTCTACCAACACAGGTTGCTCAGTCAAAGAAGCAAAGGTTTCAGACCACCAGCTAAGTTCTGTCTGAAATGACCTTTCCTTTCTCTTACTGGGGAGCTGGAAAGGCAAATATATTCTTATTTGTTTCTCAGTTTTAAGACTCGGTATTACTATTCTATTCCTCTTTGTCCAAAATGGCAAATTCTGGTAAATTTTCTCCCAGGAAATATCCTGGTGTCAATTTGGAACAAGAATTTGCATTTGTGTCTAAAATCCTAGATGTTACTGTTATACTCTGAGAACCACTGCTCTATGAATAGGGTTTCCCAGGTGGCACTAGAGGTAAAGAACCCACCTGCCAACGCAGGAGACACAAGAGAAGTGGATTTGATCCCTGGGTTGGAAGATCTCCTGGAGGAGGGCATGGCAACTCACTCTCATATTCTTGCCTGGAGAATCCTATGGACAGGGGAGTCTGGCAGGCTACAGTACACAGAGCCCAAATGAGTCGGACATGACTGAAGTGACTTAGTACGCATGCATGCTGTATGAATAAGAGCAATTGGTTCTAATCCCGGACTATGACTTTACGCAACTCATTTGACCCATTAGTCTCATTTTCTTCATCTGTACAATAAGAATAATTCCTAGCTGGGTACCTCATAAGCATGTGAGGACCATATTAATCAATAAATGTAATAACTTTTGACTTCCAGGCAACTATAACCCATGACTCTGATAATTCAAACACTATTAAAGTAGTTCCCCATTATCTGTGGTTTCAGTTACCTGTGGTCAAATACAGTCTGAAAATACATTAAGTAGAAAATTCCAGAAAGAATGCGTATTTTAAATTGCATGCTTAAGTAGCATGCTCAGATCTCTAGCATTCCTGCTCAGGAAATGAATCATCCTTTTATCCACCATATGCAGACTGCATACCTGTAGACACTACTCAGCCATTGGTTACTTAGTAACCATTTTGGTTATCAGATCAACTGTTGAGGTATCTCAGTGCTTGGGTCATGTTATCCTTATTTTACTTAACAATGACCCCAAAGGGCAGGAGTAGTGATGCTGGCAGTTCTGACTTTTTTTTTTAGTGATAATGGAATTTCTCTTCCTGTATTTATTTATTTGGCTGTGTCGGTTCTTAGTTGTGGCGTGGGGAATCTTTCGATACATCACACGGATTCTCTAGTTGTGGCTCATGGGCTCAACAGTTGCAGGATATGGGCTTAGTTGCTGTGCACCATATGAGATCTTCGTTCTCCAACCAGAAATTCAACCTGCGTCCTCTGCACTACAAGATGAATTCTTTACCACAGGGCTACCAGGGAAGTCCCTGATATTTTCTTACTGTGCCTACTTTACAAATGAAACTTTATCATAGGTATGTATAAGAAAAAATGTATATATGTTTTGGAACTATCCATGGTTTCAGACATTCTCTGTGGGTCTTACAATATATCCCTCAAAGATAAGGGGGGGTACTGTGTATTGGTTTTGTACATAATATAAAAATGTTAGTTCCAAAAACATCAATTAACTTTGTTGTCAGCATTTGACATCTATTTTATGGTAAGTGTTTCCCTGGTGGCTTAGACAGTAAAGAATCTGCTTGCAATGCATTAGACCTGGGTTCAATCCCTGGGTCAGGAAAATCCTCTAGAGAAGGGAATGGCTACCTACTCCAGTATTCTTGCCTGAAGAATTCCATGGACAGAGGAGCCTGGTGGGTTACAGTTCCAAGGGGCTGCAAAGAGTTGGACACAACTGAGCCACTAACCACGCATTGTGTGATACTTCTTCCACCTCCCCATTACTTTGAAATGAGGGAACTACTTCCCTCATTTGTGCATTCTGAACACAAATTTGTGCGTTCTGAACACAAATTTTGGCCGGAGTATAGATTTTAAGTCTTTCCAAGTGACTGAGTGGTAAAGAATCCGTCTGCAATACAGGAGATGTGGGTTTGATCCCTGGGTTGGGAAGATCCCCTGGAGAAGGGAATAGCTACCCACTCTAGTATTCTTGCCTGGAGAATTCCATGGACAGAGAAGCCTCGTAGTCCATGAGGTCCTACAGAGTGGAACACAACTGAGCAACTAAACTACAACAAATAGATATTAAATTAATTAAAAAAAAAAAGGTTCCTTTGAGTTCTGTAGGACTCCAGTATAACTTATTTGAATTAACAGCCTACATAAAGTGGCACCGTGACAATCAGAGAGGGACTGAAAAGTCTTTACCCTAGCAGAGTCCCTTCGGACAAGAGGCTCCCCAGTGTGAACATAATCTTGGACAACTTTAGTCAAGGCAAACATACCTCCTAGTTTGCCTCAATTGGTTGTCTCAGTTTGAGCCTGTTGTTCTGACATACCTAATGCTCTCTTTGGGCTTCCCTCATAGCTCAGTTCTCGAAGAGTCGAACACGACTGAGTGACTTCACTTTCCCTTTTCACTTTCATGCAGTGGAGAAGGAAATGGCAACTCACTCCAGTGTTCTTGCCTGGAGAATCCCAGGGACAAGAGAGCCTGTTGGCCTGCCATCTGTGGGGTCGCACAGAGTCAGATATGACTGAAGCAACTTAGCAGCAGCAGCAACAGCAACATAGTTCAGTTGGTAAAGAAAGTGAAAGTGAAGTCGTGTCTGACTCTTTGCTACCCCGTGGACTGTAGCCTACCAGGCTCCTCTGTCCATGGGATTCTCCAGGCAAGAATATTGGAGTGGGTTGCCATTTCTTTCTCCAGGGGATCTTCCCAACCCAGTGATCGAATCTGAGTCTCTTGCATTGGAGGCAGACTCTTTACCCTCTGAGCCCCCAGGGAAGCCAGAAAGAAGCAGTTGGTAAAGAATTCGCCTGCAATGCAGAAGACCTCAGTCCGATTCCTGGTCGGGAAGATCCCCTGGAGAAGGGATAGGCTACCCACTCTAGTATTCTTGAGCTTCTCTTGAGGCTCAACTGGTAAAGAATCCACCTGCAGCGTGGGAGACCTGGGTTGCTGTCTTTACTTTCAAGAGTATCCTGTTTAGATAATACATTTTATAGTCTCCTAAACTCTAGGCAACTAGCTTTGAATATTTCCATTCTCATGGGCAGTTCACTCCTAGAAGGTAGGAATGAATCTGACTTTCTTTTTCTGATGACTTTAGGTTTTTACATTCTAAATTCCCTGGTTCTGATTTCATTTCTACCAAATGCTTTTCTGATCCCCATATTTTATAGTTTAGTTTCCTTAGGGCATGAGATGGCTATTTTCATTAAAAGATTGCTCAGAAATGCATGTTGCATGAAAGCGCGAAACTCCCAAGGGTACTTACTGGGGAAATAGACAGAGAGTTGTGTGAACATCATGGCAGTCTGCTTCCATAGGGCCCTGGGCACATTCACGTATCCGATGGGATCTGTCAGTTAGGCACCACCAGTCAGTTCAGTTCAGTTCATTCGCTCAGTGGTGTCCGACTCTTCGAGACCCCATGAATCGCAGCACACCAGGCCTCCCTGTCCATCACCAACTCCCAGAGTTCACTCAGACTCACGTCCATCGAGTCATTGATGCCATCCAGCCATCTCATCCTCTGTCATCCCCTTCTCCTCCTGCCCCCAATCTCTCCTAGCATCAGAGTCTTTTCCAATGAGCCAACTCTTCTCATGAGGTGGCCAAAGTACTGGAGTTTCAGCTTTAGCATCATTTCTTCCAAAGAAATCCCAGGGCTGATCTCCTTCAGAATGGACTGACTGGTTGGATCTCCTTACAGTCCAAGGGACTCTCAAAGAGTCTTCTCCAACACCACAGTTCAAAAGCATCAATTCTTCAGTTCTCAGCTTTCTTCACAGTCCAACTCTCACATCCATCCATACACGACCACTGGAAAAACCATAGCCTTGACTAGATGGACCTTTGTTGGCAAAGTAATGCCTCTGCTTTTCAATATGCTATCTAGGTCGGTCATAACTTTTCTTCCAAGGAGTAAGCGTCTTTTAATTTCATGACTAATGATGCTGAAGCTGAAACTCCAGTACTTTGGCCACCTCATGTGAAGAGTTGACTCGTTGGAAAAGACTCTGATGCTGGGAGGGATTGGGGGCAGGAGGAGAACGGGATGACAGAGGATGAGATGGCTGGATGGCATCACTGGCTCGATGGACATGAGTTTGAGTGAACTCCGGGAGTTGGTGACGGACAGGGAGGCCTGGCGTGCTGTGATTCATGGGGTCGCAAAGAGTCGGATACAACTGAGCGACTGAACTGAACGGAACTGAATTTCATGGCTGCAGTCACCATCTGCAGTGATTTTGGAGCCCAAAAATCAGTGGTCCCTAAATGCTGGAGCACTTAAGCTAAATCTGATGCTTTGGGAGATAATGGAGCCTACTCCCTACAATATCCTTAATGCATGTTCCAGGAGGTGAGGTGGACCGTCTTGGCTAGTAGCCATGCTCAAAGCTGGGTTGCCCTAAAGACAGAAGACACATACACATTGAAGTCTTAAGATTTTTGAAGTACTTAAAATACTCAATGCAAGAGACTTTTAATTAAAAAATAAAATGCTTGGCATAGCACCTCTATATCTATGAAGAGAGAAAGTTCTTGTTATGAAATCACAAGCACTTCTGACATGTGATAGTTGTTTTTTAATAACTTCATAAAAAATTAAATAATGTTCAGCTGTTGACTTCAGAGTTTTAGAGCCTGATCCCTAACAAGTTTTCAAGTAGTTGATTAGATGTAGTTCCAGACAGTGCTATTGCTAAAAATGAATTCCACATTTATCTCACTTACTGATATCTACAGTGTTATCTGGATATATTCTTAAGATTTTCCATGTGGCAAATGTAAGATATCATTGGAACTGACCATTGTTAAAACATGAGATAGATAATTTTATGTATATATTATATATATATAATGAGTATATATCTCATGCTCCAATATAGAATGTTTGTAACTCATTTTCCAACTCATGCTGCTCTAGTTAGAAACACATTTTTGTTTGTTTGTTTTTACTGTAGCCTGGAAAGCACTAATTCATCTACAAGTAGTAATAGATCGAATAATAGACTCAAAATGTTAGAGACCATCCAGGTTTCATTGCTGGAGTTGTCAAGTCACCATAGACAATTTCATTGTTATTCAAACATGTTTTTCACACATAGCCTTTAAAACAAATTTTTGGATATATATTTTTTCTTGGATTCTGTTAAAATTACAACATCATAAATTTTTGAAAATTCATTTTATTTGTAGCTGTGCTAAGTCTTTGTCCTGTGCAGACTTTTCTCTAGTTGTGGTGATGGGGGCTACTCTCTAGTTGTGGTGCATGGGCCTCTTGTTACCGTGGCTTCTCCTGTTGCTGAGGATGGGCCCTAGGGCATGAAGGCTTCAGTAGTTATGGCACATGGGCTCAGTAGTTGCAGCTCACAGGCTCTAGGGCACAGCCTCAGTACTTGTATTACACAGGCTTGGTTGCTCTGTGACATGTGGGATCTTCCCAGACCAGGAATCAAACCCATCACACATAGTTTTAACATTGGGCTTTCACATCTAAAACATAAAAAGCATTGTGAAATTTCTGGAATAGGGTCCTGAGGTTTAAATACATTTATAATTAGACAATTTATTTGTTTATATTATTAATATAACTTGTAAGCATTTTTCTCATTTGGTATATGTAGACCCAAAGTTAAATGGTAAAGTCATCAAGAATATAAGAAGGCTGAGGAAAGAAAAATGAACAAGAAAAGATTTGTGGATATAATGATGGAAAAAATACTCTTTGGAAAATAACTTGATTGTTTTAGAAAGCATGATAAACATACTAGCAACTTGGAGTTTGGCCGCTGCTCTGTGGAAATACTTTAAAATAGAATTTGTGTTCTTAGCTAAAAACTCAGCTCACACCCTCTCTAACCTTTCAGAAAGAAACCAGCTCTTAAATAGCATCTGTAACTCAGAAACCAGAAGTAAATCATAGAAATATTGGAACATATACAAGTAATACAGAAATAAGCCAGATTTCATGAAAGGTTTTTTCAAGAAAATATAAAAAATAGCAAGGGACCGATTTTAATACCTTCTGACCTTGAATATCACACTAACAAGTACATATAAAAGTTCAAATTGGTGCTTGCCAGATATTCCTGTTATAGAACAGTATGGGTAAGGAGGTTGTGAAAAGCACACTTGGCCAAATAACTAAACAGAGGCATTAGGCATTTTTTGCACATTTAGATAATGCGTGAAAACATTTCCAACTTTAAAGCTATCTTTACACCTTCCTCTGTGTTGAGACTGAGCGTGAATGTGATGCCTTGATGGCGACGCATGAGCGTTGGATGGGTCCATTGTGGAGAAATGAGAAGCTGAAAGTGAGATTCTCACATTCTTTTCCTACCTCTCCATAATGAAGGGCTTTGGTATTTTCAGGGCTGTAAAGTAGTTAAGAGAGGGGACGTGACATAGTGGCTGAGAATGAAATTCCAAAATGAGACCAACCTGGATTTGACTTCTGGTTCTGTGATTTTTCTAGTGTAAAATCTTGAACAGGTAATTTACCACATAAGAGCCTCAGTTCTCCTGTGGTCAAGTGGGATAATAGTGCCTGCCTCCTAGGGCTGGTATGATAGTTAATCTATTTGTTCTTGAAAAGCATGTAACACAATGCCTGTAGTGTAGAAACTCTCAGAAAATATTGGCTGTTAGTAACTGAAGACCTAAAGAAGGTAAAGAATGTGTTTCTGAGGCCACCATACATGTGGCCCTGAGTCTATCTCAGCAGGTTTTATATGAGATACTATTACAAACTGGAGAAGGAAATGGCAGCCCACTCCAGTGTTCTTGCATGGAGAATCCCAGGGACGGGGGAGCCTGGTAGGCTGCCGTCTATGGGGTCTGTAATTTACCACATAAGAGCCTCAGTTCTCCTGTGGTCAAGTGGGATAATAGTGCCTGCCTCCTAGGGCTGGTATGATAGTTAATCTATTTGTTCTTGAAAAGCATGTAACACAATGCCTGTAGTGTAGAAACTCTCAGAAAATATTGGCTGTTAGTAACTGAAGACCTAAAGAAGGTAAAGAATGTGTTTCTGAGGCCACCATACATGTGGCCCTGAGTCTATCTCAGCAGGTTTTATATGAGATACTATTACAAACTGGAGAAGGAAATGGCAGCCCACTCCAGTGTTCTTGCATGGAGAATCCCAGGGACGGGGGAGCCTGGTAGGCTGCCGTCTATGGGGTCGCACAGAGTCGGACATGACTGAAGCGACTTAGCAGTAGCAGCAGCAGCTATTACAAATGTTGCCATTGATACATGAAAGACCCTCACTTGCCTGTCATATCACAGGGGCTGCGGAACAAATACATCACTTTTTACATCTCAGATCATCTCCTCCGATGTGTAAGAACATTTATTGACTCTCAGTTTTCTAGTCTAATGAGTCCAACACACCCAAATTGAATTACTACATTGCTTTCTTATAGCTATATATTGCTTTTTGAGAGTTTTTCTTCTCAAGCAGCCCTCCTCTGTCAATTATGCCTGATAAAATGTCACTGGTTCTTCAAGAGTCTTCTCAAATGCCCCCTCCTACACTGTAGACTTTGTAGCTTCATGGTGTTATGCACTTTAAATATACCTTGTTTTATTCACCTTTAACACAACCACCTAGCCGCTAAAGCCAGGAACTCTTTCAAATCTATTTCCTCTTCAGTGTGTAAGAAAATGTTTTCACACAAGTATTCAGTATATATTTAAGTGAAGAAGTGCCTTTACATAACTTAAAGTGATGAAGGATCAGATAAATACCAAAGGAAATATCATCATGAACATCAGGAGATAATTTCTTTGTATAACCTGGATGGAAGATGCCAGAATGGCCCTGGTAGTAAGTTGAAAGAAACTACCTGCTTAAAGGACTGAAAGGTTGGAACAGTGAAAGAATGGACCTCTTAAGGATATAAGGAGAAGATCGAGAATCATAATAGTTTTGGGGTAGACCATAATTAGGCTATTCTAAAAGGATAATAAAATAAGAGTTTATGTATTTCTATGTCTGGCCCGTCAGCGATTCTTAGTAATCCTTTTATAGTAATTCCACCTGTAGTCATTCTTACTTCTATGGCTATGTTAATTAATATTGCTACATCTATTGAGAATTTACTATGTGTCACTCACTGATCTGGGTGCTTTACATGTGTTTTTTCTTTCCTTTTTTTTTTTTTTTTCCACTACAACCTCACAAAGAAGGTATTACTTGGATTCTGATTTTACATAAGAAGAAACAGAGGTTCATGCAGCAGCATGGCTAGACCCAGAGACTATCATACTACATGGAGTAAGTCAGGAAGAGAAAGACAAATACCATATGATATCACAGATATGTGGAATCTAAATATACACAAACGAACTTATTTATGAAACAGACTCACAGACATAGAAAATAGACTGATCGTTGCCAAGGGGGAAGCAAGGTGGGAGTTTCTGACTAGCAGTTGCAAACTATTTTATATAGAATGGACAAATAGTAAGGTCCTATGGAGAAGGCAGTGGCAACCCACTCCAGTGCACTTGCCTGGAAAATCCCATGGATGGAGGAGCCTGGTGGGCTGCAGTCCATGGGGTCACTAAGAGTTGGACACGACTGAGCGACTTCACTTTCGCATTTCACTTTCATGCACTGTAGAAGGCAATGGCAACCCACTCCAGTGTTCTTGCCTGGAGAATCCCAGGGACAGGGGAGCCTGGTGGGCTCCTGTCTCTGGGGTCGCACAGAGTCGGATACGACTGAAGTAACTTAGCAGCAACTGTATACAGGAAACTATATTCAAAATCCTGTGATGAATTACAATGGAAAGGAATATGAAAAACAGTTTGTGTGCATGTTTGTGTGTATGTGTGTATATATATATGTATATGTGTGTGTGTGTGTTTGTATGACTGAATAACTGTGGTATAGCAGAAATTCATACAACATTATAAATCAAATATACTTGAATAAAATAAATTTTAAAAAGAAAGAAATAGAGGTTCAGGCAAGTTTCACCTAAGTTCACAGAACTAGTAAATGGCACAGTCAGAATCTGAATCCAAATCTATTTGATACCAGAACCATGTTCTTTATTCGTAGGCTGAATACTTTAAAAATAAATAAAAATACCCCCCACCCACCGTGGACAATGACCATGGCACAGGCATGTTTGTGTAGAAGTAGCTCATTATTCTGGTCACAAAAGTACCACCTTTAACTACTGACTTCTCTTAGGGAATCATTGCACGTCAGAGCTGGGAAGGTGTTAGCAAGCGTTCATGACAGCTCATGCTGTTTTCATGTTGCTTTCCTGGTGGCTCAGCTGGTAAAGAATCTGTCTGCAATGTGGGAGACCTGAGTTCAATCCCTGGGTTGGGAAGATCCCCTGAAGAAGGGAAAGGCTACCCACTGCAGTATTCTGGCCTGGAGGATTCCACGGACTGTACAGCTCAGGAGGTTGCAAAAAGTCAGAGACGATTGAGCGACTTTCACTTCACTTCACTTCATGTTGTTTTAGAGGAGGTAGTCGAGCACCAGGAAGATAAAGTTTTCTGCTTTAGATCAGTGAGTTAGTGGCAAAATTGGGACCAGAATTCCATTCTCCTTCTAGTATATGAGCATAGTTTCTCACAAGGCTGGAATAAATAGCTTTACAGAGTAGTGTTGCCAATCCAAACCTATAAAGTGACAGTGAATGTCACAATCCACATATCAGATGTTGTTTTAGGTTGCAGTTGTTATCGTCTTACTCCTTCTGCCAGATCCTCTCTTTTTAGACATCACAGCCTACTTCTGATAACCTGTAGAGTGTCAGATACAGAGAAAAATAATTCTTCCTTCTTCCAACCCCATGCACTTCCCAAACTTGAGGAAATTTATGTCTGAGCTCATGAAAATGCCCTTAAAAACCAACTGTTCAGTGGTCCGAAGTTAGTTTTCTAAACACATTACTTGCATGAGCTGCACTCAAAACCCTGGATCCCCTGATCCACATCATTGCCAGCGCAAAATAGTTTTTTTCCCTCTGTGCCAAAGACGAAAGAAACAAAAGAGAAGGAAAAAAATTCAGTGGATAATACAGTAGTTTGGCTTGAAATGAAAAGACTGCTGAATAAGTTGAAAGCTCTGGGAACTGAAATTCAGATAGAATAATAGCTGTGTATTGTGATGGGGAAGGAAAGAGGAAGTGTCCCTGTGTGCAAATGACTGGATAAAGAGTTCTTTAATGAATGAGTACACAGAGGGACAAGGACGTGGTGTTGGGAAAAGAGCCGGATAGCCCAGTGCAAGTGTCAGAGGCCCTGAGGAAATGTGTCAAAGGCTGAAATTGCACGAGGAAAAGTTTTATAACTATGTTGAGAACAAGATGATAGGAGATGAAGGGATGGTTCTACCAGAAGGTCCTTTTAGAAAAAAGTCACACTTGTCTTCCCTCAACACGTGACAGTTTCCCTGTCAGAGGAGGTAAATAATATTAGTTTGGATAGGATCTAATTCTAGCAAGAGAAACTGAAGCCCAAGGATATAAAGAAATTTAAAAACACAACATTGGTGCTTCAGATTCAATTCTGTGAGTGGTTGTAAAACGCTGACATTTTGCTAAGTGCCAGGGATGTCAAGATGAATAAGACACGCCTCCTGCCCTCAAGGATTCAGTCTAGGGGGTAAGACAAGCACGACAGAAGCTATTTATATAACAGGATGATAAATGCAATATTATATTGATTTCTGGTTACTTTGTAGGGCTTGAAGAATGAGAGAGGAATAAAGAGATTAATTGGCCCAGGGCGATGATTTTTAAAAAGAAACTCATTTACCTGATATATAGATAAATTAGATTAGTAGTTTGATACCCATCATGAGCAATAACCTGGAATCAGTTTATGAAAACAGATGTGTGTGTGTGCGCGCATACTCACTGTGTTGCTCGTATTGCCTCATTCTTTGCTGCCCCATGGACTGTGGCTGTCTTCTGTCCATGGGATTTTTCAGGCAAGAATACTGGAATAGATTGCCATTTCCTCCTCCAGGGTATCTTCCTGACCCATGGCTCAAACATGTATCTTCTGCATTGTTGACATTAATACAAGTTAGAGATGATTCTAAGAATTAGTGTGGATTTACCAAGGAAGACTAGACTAATGTAGTTTTATTTGCCTTACAAAAAAGCAGATTAGATTGGGAGGCTAGAAACACAGTGCAGGCATGCGTACCATAGGCCTCATCTCATATGCTGGTTTTCTCTGAGTATTTGACCAGGTCTTCAGTAACACGCTTGTTGAATAAGAAGTCCATAGACATGATGCTAACACACTGAGATGGACTTGGAAATGCCGGTGAGCTGGTAGCAGTGAGTCAGAAGGGAGGCTTCTGGTTGTGGAGTGTAGACCCTTTACTGTGGTGTGGCTGTGGTGATGCTTTCATTCATGACTTGGATGGTGGGTCAGTAAGGGACTTCCCAGGGAACAAAGAGCAGATTTAAGCAGGGAAGTTTAAGCTGAATTTAATAAAGAAATGACAAGCAGACACATTTTAAGGGAACTAATAAGGGGTAGTACAGAGTCTCCCCACTAGTCTGAGATGCTGAGGATAAAGATCAGACCATGGAAACCACAGTGAAGCCATGGTAGCCAGCAGAAGGCTCCTGCCCCAGCTAGAGCTTTGGGTTACTTTTCCCTTGCATTGCATTTGACCTGCTTATTGGTCCCTGCCCTGTCTTCCTACAGACACTTACCCACTCTGCCATGTGCTTCCTCCTCCCTGGACTCATTGTCTCTGCAGGGACCAGTAGAACTCATGTGCTCCTTTGCTTATCAGCTATTTCCTTTCCTTGATTTATTGCTTGTGAAGCCTTTAATTAGTCAGATCTTTGCTGACGTTCTATAATTGTGGCAAGGGCAGTTTCGGTCCCCATCATGCCTGTGAGCATTTGGCACATGTCTTCTGATACACCTGTGAACAAGGAAAAATCTGAGCCTGATGCTATTATTGAATGGACTTGGATGGGCTTCAAAATGCTAATTAAATGGTAGATATCAATAGATAGGGCTCCTGGGGAAGTAATGATAAGATTGCATTTGGAGGAGACTGCTGTCTGAATTCTTGTGTTAACCTCTCCTATCTTCCTGGTAAATATCTAAAGGTTTTCTTTCTATTGCTTTGGTAAATAAATTATTCTGAAAACACAAGCCATCAAGATATGCATAGTTGTTCCCAAACAAATGTAACTTTTGCAAGCATTTTTTTAAACAGTCACATCTTTCTTGGGCCAGTATTCAAGGGACGTTTTTCTTATTTGAGAGCACACTAATACATACTTGGTAGAAATTTCCCCAAAAAGAGCAAAGTAAATTTTGTAGAATGTGTCATAGGTACTTGTATAACAAATAATACTTATGTGGCTAATCAAGACTTGTTAGCAAATTTAATGAGACTTTCAGTGTTTTATATGTCAGACTGAAATGAAGAAAACAAACCATTTTAATTTGATCTAGGAATATTCCCTTTCTTCCATTTTCACTATTTATATTGCCAACATGAATCTTACAGGTAGGCTGAAATTTTAATATCCTTCTTGAGTTCGGGATATGCAAAATAGATGATATTTATTTATAGGTTACTCAGAGAAGGTTTGTTCTCTCTGTCTGCCTATCTCCCTTATCCTCCATCTCTCTAACCATTCCCCTTGCTGTGCTGGGTCTCTGTTTCAAAGAATCAAAAGGCCCCTTTTAATTTCTCTTTACTTCAAGATGTCCTAAAGGACCCTTCTGGGGTTGAAACACTGTAAGGTTCTCTTACTCTTTCGTTGGTTTTAAACTTACCTGTGTTCAGAGAAATCTGTATGCAAGTCAAGAAGCAGCAGTTAGAACTGGACACGTAATAATGGACTGGTTCCAAATTGGGAAAGGAGTACTTCAAGCCTGTATATTGTCACCCTGCTTATTTAAATTATATGCAGAGTACATCATGTGATATGCTGGGCTGGATGAAGCACAAGCTGGAATCAAAATTTCAGGGAGAAATATCAGTAACTTCACATATGCAGTGGACACCGCCCTTATGACAGAAAGTGAAGAGGAACTAAAGTGCCTCTTGAAGAAAGTGAAAGAGGAGAGTGAAAAAGCTGTCTTAAGAGTCAACATTCAGAAAACTAAGGTCTTGGCATCTGGTCCCATCACTTCATAGCAAATAGATGGAAAAACAATGAAAACAGTGACAGACTCTGTTTTCTTGGGCTCCAAAACCACTGCAGATGGTGACTGCAGCCATGAAATTAAGACACTTGCTCCTTGAAAGAAAAACTATGACCAACCTAGACAGCATATTAAAAAGCAGAGACATTACTTTGCCAACAAAGGTCTGTCTAGTCAAAGCTATTGTTTTTCCAGTAGTCATGTATGGATGTGAGAGTGGGACCATAAAAAAAGCTGAGCACCAAAGAATTGATGGTTTTGAACTGTAGTATTGGAGAAGACTCTTGAGAGTCTCTTGGACTGCAAAGAGATCCAACCAGTCCATCCTAAAGGAGATCAGTCCTGAATATTCATTAGGAGGACTGATGCTTAAGCTGAAACTCCAATACTTTGGCCACTTGATGTGAAGAACTGACTCACTGGAAAAAACCCTTATGCTGGAAAAGATTGAAGGTGGGAGGAGAAGGGGACAACAGAGGATGAGATGGTTGGATGGCACCACTGACTCAATGGACATGAGTTTGAGCAAGCTCTGGGAATTGGTGATGGACAGGGAAGCCTGGTATGCTACAGTCCATGGGGTTGCAAAGAGTTAGACATGACTGAGTAGCTGAACTGAACTGATATTTCAATTACTGAAAAAATAAATGACTTTACATTGTAGCACATTTGTCATGAAAACTTTCTGAAGATAAAAGATGATGTTACCCTTCTTTTACCAGAAATTGATATTTGATTAGACATAATTTTTCTATTATGTCACTGTTTTATAACCACTTGTTGAAAAAAATGTCCAAGAGCTCATCTAGGCGGCTTGTAGTTACCTTGTCATTTCTTTTCTACAACTGAGATCATATCTTTTAAACTGCACACTTCACAGTAAAAACAGCTTCCTTTGGGAACGCTGGGACACATTCTGGAGCCTCTGGACACCAATTTAGACTGCCGCCTTTCCTCCCCCGCCAAGACAGGCAAGCAGAATGCTGAGAAGTGATTAGGATTTTACTCCCCCATCCGCAGACCTTCAGCTTTCCCTGTCTCCTTAGCTTCCCTTTGCTTAGCAACAGGAATGTGGCAAACGCTGGATTGTTAACAGATTTCTTTTTCCCTCTCACATTGAAAAGAAGAACTTAAGGGTATAAGAGTCAATAAAGCTTCACACATTTTATGTGGGGTTCCCATTAGAATTTTATATGCTGAATACAGGGAGTTTCTGGGGCCACAGTATTTTCACAGTTTTTCTGTTGCAATTGACTTAATGATATAACATCACCTGGGCCTCTACTCCCCAGTGAATATAAAGTCAGCACCTAAGAAGGTGCCAGTGCATCTTTCAGCTACACATCTGCCCCCTTTTCTCCCCTGGGTACTATTTTTAGAAATTTAAGTCATCTAGGTCAGGAATTAAGGCTGTCCTTGTAATAGCAGTTCAAAGTAATTTAGAAGTGTGCACATCGTCTTTATTCCTCTGTGAATGCTGAGGCTTTTTAAATTCAGCAAGTCAATTCAACAGTACTGGTTCCTCTCCTCTCAGCAAGGCATTGGGTTAGATACCCAGAGAGTAACATCAAGGAGTCAAACCCTGCCTTTAAGAAGTGAAGTGGACCTGCTTGTTTATATAGCATTGAGCAGAATATATTACGTTTCCAATATCCAACCATTTTTGGCCTAAAAAGTGGCAGTTTCATATAATATAGCCTAGTAATGTGCTGTTGTCATGCCTAAAAAACACTAAGCATTAAGGACCTTATATATAAGTTGTTGAAATTCAGAATGGGCTTAAGAGGAATATACGATTTCAGTAAGTCCTAGAGATTTGTGTAGAATTAGATTTTCCATAAACTAAGTACCTGTACTAGGTAGTAGGAAGCTGAATCAAAGCAATGGAAAGTAAAAAGTAAGAGTTTTACTTAGAAAATATCAAGCAGTCTAGAATGACTGGCACAAATAATTCATGAATGGGGCAGTGGAGGACAACGGCATCTCAGACAGTAAATTGGTGTCAGAGTGCATTATTTTATCAGGCTAGATGGAAGCAGGAAAGATGCTGAGGAAGGAAACAGCAAATTCATAGCTATGTACCTACTTTTCCACTGGTCTTAAGATCTACCCTTGTCTGTTTCCCAGGGAGGGCTGACTTTATCTGGCACAGAAAATTAATATATACATTTGACAGTATCTTTTAATGACTGTTTTGAAATAAGTGTCAACATTAACAAAAGGAAGTCCACAGTGACACAGAAAAAAAAGTGTTTTTTTTTTTTTTAATGGACATTAAAGCTGAAAAGGCTAGAGCAAAGGTCACATGCCTAGGGCATCCACACTGATAGCATAAAGTAAACTACAACTCAAAGTCAGCCAACTGCCTGTTTTTGTAAATAAAGTTTTATTTGAACACAGGCCCATTCATTTTCCTCTTGCCTGTGACTGCTTTCATGCTGCTCTGTGGCTGCAGAGTTGATTAGTTGTAATACACACAATATGGCTGGTAAAGCATAAAATATTTTTCTGTTTAGCCCTTCACAGGAAAAGTTTGCTAGCTCCTGGCACCCAAATGAAAAAGGTTGACTTGGTTAATCTATCATTTTCTACTTTGTTGAGAGATACTGAGCGAGGAAAATTAGCAGTACAAGTGTGACAATAAATGATAACTGGTACCCTTGACCTCAAGGTCAGTCATCAGTGAGAGAAGTGGGGGCTGGTGATTTAATGAGCACTTGATCACTGCTGCTTATTCCAAGTTTCAGAACCTTTATTGATTCCTTATAGTCAAATTTTCCTAGTTTATAAGAGAACCTAGACTTTAAGACATTTATATGATATCTCCCAGTTTTAAGATAGTGTCCACAAGTATAGTGTAAAGTTTTTAGCCTTGGGAGTCAAAAGCAATGTCTCTGTCTGGATTCAGTTTATGACCACATGTTATGGCTTTAGAAGAAGACATCATTATAAGAAGGAAGGGGTGAAAAGTTAGGGGGAATTAAGTGATACAGCAAGAAGATGGAGCAGTATATGATATGGGTTCTCACATGCTCTGCAGGACTTGTGAACCAGAGCAAAGTTGAAGTCAGGAAGAGGAAAGGACCTTGTTTATTCCTATCTGGCTTTAGAATACAATTCATTGTCAGGGCGTTGGTGAAATGATTCAAATATACAGACAGTTTTTCTTACTATGTTTATTAAACTAACATAGTTTAGTTTAACATAGCCTCTCACATGGGACTCTAAAGTGTGAGAAAAGGAATGAATTAATGGTGAAGCAGGAACTTAGCTATCAATGTTAAATCTGAAAATAAAGAAAAAGAGCAGATTAAGGAATAACATGGACAAAACATGTTTCTTGGTTTTCTTCACATGTCTGTGAGAAGAAGAAAATATTCAACGGACAAAGAGTCAAAATTATTTTCAGTGAGATGTTAGATTTAAATACATATCTCCTGAACTGTATACCCTTGACAATTGAATATGCACAGCAAAACTTATTTGCTTTTTTAATGGAAGTTAATACCTTGTGGGCAGAACTTTGTTCAATGTGTTTACTCCCAAATCCTCTGGCCCCATGGAGCCTTGCTAAATTTGCTGAATAAATGGATACAGGAGTGAATGGACAACTGGGGGCCTGCATAGATCCTGTCTTGCACGTTTCGTTGCCTTCCGTTATGGCCTCTGTTTCTGCTCTGATGACATTCTCTTCTCTCCTATATCTCTGGTCTTTTTTTTTTTTAAGCAAAATTCTTTTTACAAGCAAATTGGATTATCTTTTTCAAAAATGTGTTGAAGAAAATAAACCAAGAAGCGGTCATTTCTTATTTTCTATGTATGTTTGTTGTGCCCAATAACTTGACTGTGTCAGGTAAAGTACCATTTAATTGCTATTTTTTATTCAGACATATTTCTAGATGGTGCTTTGGATTCTATTAAGTGTCAGATTTTCCATTTTTATTTGCAAAGCAATTTTTGTTCTTAAAGAAGACAGAATAAATGAGAAGATGTGAATGTTTATTATACTAGTGACAGGGAACAGCATATCATAAATTGCTACCTTTAACAAAAAGTGATATTAATGTATTTATTGAACAGTGACAGTTGAGCAATACTATAAGTGAAGCATTTGCTATCTGTAAATGAGTGCCTGAGACCAGTGGAGAAGTGTGAAGTGTTCTTAGTATGATGGAATGACCTACCATGGAAAGGCAGAGGCCTCTCCTGGAAATCAATGACTCCCTTAAACAGTCTTGGACTGTGATGGATGACTTGTCAGCTGTTTTCTCACTGCTTACTACAGGGGGCAAGGAAGTTTGCAGGAGTTTCTTTAACAGGGTAATCAAGAACATACTTTTCCTTCTCTCTGGAAGTTTATATATTTCTCAGCTTATAGAAGTGCTCTGCCTTTCCATCTATGAAAAGTGACTGTGCAAAACTACATCTGAGACGAAGTAGAACCTCAAGAGTGAATAGTGAAAGGATGGGAACTACATCTCATTTGGCAGGTCATTTAAGGCTGTTTCCTGGTGGTTCAGATGGTGGAGAGTCCGCCTGCAGTGCAGGAGACCTGGGTTCAGTCCCTGTGTTGGGAAGATCCCTTGGAGAAGGGAATGGCTACCCACTCCAATATTCTTGCCATGGACAGAGGAGCCTGGCATGCTACAGTCCTTAGGGTCTCAAAGAGTTAGACATGACTGAGACACTTTCACTTTTCACTTTCAAGACCTTTTACTCACTACATTGTGATTTTAGTTGTAAGAAGAGGGGAGGAAGCTCGAAGTGTGTACTGAGCTCTCTGGATGTCCTGTTGCTTTCTATCCTCACAACATGCCTAAGTGATATTGTGCCCATTTTACAGATGAGAAGGCTGAGGGGCTGCATTCCCTTTTTACATATTTGCTTATTCCCTCCCAGCTCTTTCTCTAGACAAATTTCACTTTTCCTAAATACTGATTGTAGCAACATGTCTTTTTCCTCCTATTATAATTTTTAACAACTTTTTTTATTAAGGTAAAATTGGTATATAATATATATGTTTAAGTTGTGCAGAATTATAAATGAACACTTCTATACACTACAAAGTGATCACCACAATAAATCTAGTTACCATCCATCACCATAAAGCTGACCCCATTCACCCATCTCCCACCCCTTCCCCTCTGGTAACCACTGATCTCTTCTCTGTATCTATGAATTTTATTTTGTTTGTCTTGTTTTTTAGATTCCACAGATAAGTAAAATCATATTGTATTTCTCTGTTCTCTGTCGACTTATCTGGCTCAACATAATACCCTTAAGACCCATTCATATTGTTGCTCAAGTGGTGCATTGATACACAAAGCTTGCACATGTTTAATGTATAGAGTTTGATGAGTTTGGACATATTCATGAATAAGATAATAGAATCAAGATAATAGACACAGCTGTCAGCATGAAAAAAGTGGTAATCAAGTTAGTAGACCTGGCTATCATTATAAAGCAAAGTAGCTTGTGTTCTTTGTACATTTTAAGGCTTACCATAGAATCTACTATCATACCAAATGTTTTAAGGGTATAGTATGGTATTGTTAACTATAAGCATGAGGTCATACAGCAGACCCGGAGAACACTGGGTCACTGAAACGGCACTGAACAACAAATTCCTGATATGTCTTAAATAAGGGACAGCTTTTTTGACTGCATCATGGATACATCTGAATCCATGTGTCTACCTTTTAGTACAAGGTGGACACAAATCAGTATTTGTTGTTTAAAGCTGGTTATAGTAATTTTCTGACAAAGGTCCACATAGTCAAAGCTATAGTTTTTCCAATAGTCATATATGGTTGGAGGGTTGGACCATAAAGAAGGCTGAATGCTGAAGAACTGATGTTTTTGAAATGTGGTGCTAGAGAAGATTCTTGAGAAACTGTAGGGAGATCAAACCAATCAGTCCTAAAGGAAATGAACCCTGAATGTTCATTGAAAGGACTGATGCTGAAGCTGAAACTAGTACTGAAGCTGAAAGCTAGTACTTTGGCCACCTGATGCAAAGAGCTGACTCACTGAGAAAGACCCTTATGCCAGGAAAGATTAAAGGCAAAAGGAAAAGAGGCAGCAGAGGATAAGATTGTTAGATAGCATCACTGACTCAATGGACATGAGTTTGGGCAAACACTGAGAGACAGTGTAAAGCAAGTAAATATCGCTCAGTCGTGTCCGACTCTTTGCGACCCCCTGGAATGTAGCCTATCAGGTTCCTCTGTCCATGGGATTCTCCAGGCAAGAATACTGGAGTGGGTTGCCATTTCCTTCTCCAGGGGATCTTCCCAACCCAGGGATTGAACTCAGGTCTCCCGCGTTGTAGGCAGCCGCTTTACCAGTGAAGGACAGGGAATCTTGGCATGCTGCAGTTCATGGGGTCACAAAAATCCAGACACAACTTAATGCCTGAACAACAGTAGCATGGTAATTTGGAAATGGAGACAGTTTTAAATTGCTTGCTTTGTATGCTTCAGTATAGAGTTATATTTCATTCCCCCCCACCCAAGGCAGACCAGGCACCTATTTCATAACTTGGCAAGGTCATCTGCAGGTTGCATCTTTGCCCTGGCATAATCACATTAAAATTTGGCAGGAATTTTTGGATTCAGTTCAGTTCAGTCACTCAGTCATGTCCAACTTTTGTGACCCTGTGGACTGCAGCACGCCAGGCTTCCCTGTCCATCACCAATTCCCAGAGCTTACTCAAATTCATGTCCATCAAGTCGGTGATGCCATCTAACCATCTCATGCTCTGTTGTCCCCTTCTCCTCCTGACTTCAGTTTTTCTCAACATCAGGGTCTTTAACAATGAGTCAGTTCTTTGCTTTGGATTGCTTTGCTTCTATTAGGTATTGATCCTCCTGAAAGTATTTTATCCGCTATGAACTTTTGTGGTTATAAATTGACCTACAAAAATTATACTACTTGGAAGGATGTGTGTGATTCATTTCCATTTGGATGACCAGCTAATTACATCTGCCAAGCATCCAGCCAAAGTGTACAGCATTCTTTTATATTTGCATGTTTTAAATTTAAAACTTTTAGTCCAGGTCATTTAGGACTCTCCTATTAGGGGTGATTGATTAGTAATTAAGTAGAGTCCAACTATATGGAAAAAAGTCTTCAGGGACACAGAAAAAATTAAAATATTGCCATTTTCTTTTATGCCTAATGGTTTTTGCCCCATTAATTTCTTAGGCACTCACTTCTTGGAAACATAGAGCATAGAACTTAATGAGTGTCCTTCAGAAAATGTGCACATTTAATTCTGTTCAGAATAACCTCTGGCTGTTGAATACTTGAAATAATTCTACTCGGAATGTGTGGTTCACAAATGCAAATGTTTCTCTTAGATTTTGAACTTTTCAGTTACCAGATGCTGACGGCTAGCTATGGGTTATAAACATGAGTATTGTTATAGTCATAGATTACGGCTACTATTAATAAGTGAAGACTCAGGAAATAACATATATTGTACGATTACATATAAATGTGATGAAAGTGTAGGTTATTTTGTGTGTGTGTTTTCATTTTTGAGGAAAATTCAAAAGCTATGTCAGAGCAGGCCATATATGGCACACTGAATCCCACAGGTAAGAAAAGCAAAAAACAAAAATCTGGAAGCCTAGAACCTGAAGGCTGTGCTTGTTATTTTATAGACTTGGAATTGCAAGTCTTCAGATGATAATACTTTTGGTGTATTGAATAAACTTAATTGATTTTAGCAGTGTTTTTACTCTAAATACACAGCAATACATTGATGAATGCCTATCAAATGCACTGTGTTGCTTTTTAAATATAAAAATCATGCTTCTTATAAATGGAAAGTGAAGGTCATGTTAACAGAAAAATATTTGGTAAAATACGTTAAATTCTCCAGAAACAGATCAACTCTATATCTGTTTGAACATAGGCCCTTCTTAAATGATTAGAGTGATGATAAAGTAAAAGAAAAATCATAACTCTCAATAAGTTCTAGCAGTTCCTTTTTTTTTTTGCCATGAAGTGATGAGTTTAATTACTCTCCTTTCAACTCTTTCCATGGCAGTTTGTAAAATTTACTTTAATATTTCTTGCCAGTGTAGTGTAGTCAGAGAAGCATGGAATTTGGAATCAAATTTAGTCTGACCACTTATTGGCTACTTAATGGTGAGCATTTATGAATTGCAAGGTTTTTATCCTTTACATGGAAATTAAGAAGGCACTATAATGTAATGCTAAAGGGCAGAAGAGAAAGCAGGATGAAGCTCCCAGTGTACTATCTAGAAGCTGAAGTTCAAAAATGGCAGCTGGGCTTCCCTGTAGCGCAGTGATAGAAAATCTGCCTGCCAATGTAGAGGCATAGGTTTGATCCCTGATTCAGGAAGATCCCGCATGCCTGGAGCAAGTAAGTCTTAGTAGGCCACAACTGCTGATCCTGTGCCTTACAGCTTGGGAACTACAACTACTGAGCCCTCCTTTGGCAACTATGGAAACCCACGTGCCCTAGAGCCGACTCTCTGCAACAAGAGAAGCCGCTTAGGTGAGAAGCCTGCATATCTCAACTAGACAGCAGCGCTGCTGGGTGCAACTAGAGAAAGGCCCGCACAGCAGCGAAGACCCAGCACAGCCAAGAAATAGACCAATACAATTTAAAAAAGACTGGCAGCTGGTACTGTTTGGATCGGAAGCAGCTAGAAGACAGAGGAGGAGAATGATCTTGAACAAACAAGAAGGATCTGGCGAGATATGAACCATGTGTGATGACCAGCCAACCCACCAGTGAGAACCCCCTCATGGTTAAAACCACTGGCAGTCATTTTTTAGACATACAGAAAAATGTACAGAAACACCAACATGTATATGTCCCCCTATACATGCAGTTTTGGCCAATTTAGCTTACAAAACACTTCTGCTTCTAGGTTTCTAAAGAGAATGTACAAGCGTCAATATGGCAAAGCAGAGAAGCCTTAGAAATAAATAAAGTATTTCCTTCATTTAGATTTGTATAAGGAACTGCACCATACTGCTGATGGAAAAAAAGAGGGGGGAGAGTGGCAAGTCCAACATTTCAGAAAGTAATACACTTTTCAGACCACCATTATGTGAAAAGAAAGAACCAACTGTTTCACTAAATGTTCCCAGTGGCTAGAATACTAAGGAATAGTTTTATTCCTTATAAATGGTGTATGCTGATGAAATCCAAGTGAACCCATTTTATTAGATTATCACATTTCCCTTCCCTGAGCTTAATTTGTGATGGGATAAAGAGCTCATCTTTTTTTCCCCAGTAGACCTCTCTTTTTACCACCAGGTGTCCAGTCTGATTTTGAGATCAAAGAATTTATTTAACCTCTGGGTTGGATGTTGCATATTTCATTCATCTCCAAGCCAATTATGTGCAAATTCTGCCTTCTGAACCCTATCAGTGAGTCTCAGAGAAGTCAAGGTTGGTCAGAGACGGAGAGGACTTTTGTCTGGTGCATTGTACTTCGTGTTTGCTTTGAAGCATTCGAAACCATTGCTTCCACTCATCATCAGAGAGGTGTGGAGGCAGCTCAGACATCCCCATCAGAGTGGAAAGACTTTAGTGCTTCACCTCTCTTTAATCTTCGTAAATGCAAAATGTAAATTTTGTCACGGGGACTTAAATTTTCATATCATAATGCATCAAAAGATTTGAAGTTATTTTTCTTCTCCAAAGGAATCTGTGATATCAATAATTGCATATTGTTTCTGTGCTGCAAATCAGACAACTTGGAGGAAAATTTTTGTCATGTTTTTGAAAGGGCAGCACAAACCATGTTCATTATGGATCAATCTGACAGTTCATCCTCATGAACTTTTAATGTTCCAACTGAGCAGCAGTTGGAAATGAAAGCAATGTAAAGATCAAACCCGTGTGTTATGTGTACCACATTCAAGATCTTACTATTTAGATTTGAATAGATCATTCAAAGAAATTCTGTGGTTGAGCAGTGACTAATTTTTCTTAGAGTTTCTTCTGACTTACAGTAAGGTTCTTTGCTAGTTCATAAGTATTTAAACATAGTTTTTCTAGGAAAAACTGTTTTTTTTTTAAAGAGCACCTAATGAGCTTCCCTGGTTGGGGTAAATAATCCGCCTGCAGTGTAAGAGACTGCCTGCAATGGAGACAGGAGTGTTATCCCTGGGTTGGGAAGATCCCCTGGAGGAGGGTAGTAGTGTAGTGTATTGTTCACTCATTTGTATCTGACTTTTTGCGACCCCATGGACTGTAGCCCGCCAGGTTCCTCTGTCCATGGGATTCTCCAGGCAAGAATGCTGCTGGTGTGGGTTATCATTCTCTTCTCTAGAAGATCTTCCTGACCCAGGAATTAGGAAATAGCAACAAATTAGTATTCTTGCCTGGGAAATCTCATGGACAGAGGAACCTGGCTAGCTATAGTCCTTAGGGTCGCAGAATTGGACACAAGTTAACTAAACCACCATCATAAAATATTTTAATTTCTATGTCTCAATCATAATAATATCTGAATTTATATTTTTCAAGAAATTATGCACAAAAACCATTTTTGTAATAATTGCTATTGACAAGGAGAATTGTTAAACCATATACTAAATAATACCAGTCTAATCCAAATGCTCCTATAGAGAACCAATTGACCATTCTATTCAACTTTTTCATCAGGCAGTTCTGTAAGAGGAAATAAGCCAATCTAAAAAAAGTGATTTTGTAATTATCAATTAAGAAAACAATAATAGCACCGTATTTACCAGTATAAAACTATGCAATGCAAATTAATTAATTCATTGCTTTTCCTTACGAAATTTAAATGTATAGTTAATTGAGCTAAAGTACCTGACTGCCCTGGGATAACTTAATTTGTATTCATTGTGATTTCAGGTATTTTATAAAGTTGATAACAAGTCGTCATTTATTTCTTTGTTCTTATTTCATTCATTTATTTATTTAGACTGAAAATATCTTTAAAGATATGACTTAGATAAAAAGCTGAACTTCTCATTGAAACTAAGTTTTTTACCTTGTGCTTAGTCATTCAGTCATGTCCAACTCTTTGTGACCCCATGGACAGTAGCCCACCAGGCTCCTCTGTCCATGGGATTCCCCAGGCAAGAATACTAGAGTGGATTGCCATGCTCTCCTCCAGAGGGTCTTCTCAACCGCGGGAAGGAACCCAGGTCTCCCACATCACAGCTGGGTTTCATCGTCTGAGCTATCAGGGAAGCCCTGAGTTACAGGAAAGAGTCAGAATGTAGATTGATGGCACATTCTTTGGCTCAGATTAATACAATGGGAGACACTTCAGTTCTGTTCCTTTCGATGGACTTTAGTTCAGTTCAGTTCAGTCGCTCAGTCGTGTCTAGCTCTTTGCGACCCCATGAATCACAGCACGCCAGGCCTCCCTGTCCATCACCACCTCCCAGAGCTTACTCAGACTCACGTTCATTGAGTCGGTGATGCCATCCAGCCATCTCATCCTGTCGTCCTTTTCTCTTCCTGCCCCCAATCCTTCCCAGCATCAGAGTCTTTTCCGATGAGCCAACTCTTCGCATGAGGTACCCAAAGTACTGGAGTTTCACCTTTAGCATCATTCCTTCCAAAGAAATCCCAGGGCTGATCTCCTTCAGAATGGACTGGTTGGATCTCCTTGCAGTCCACGGGACTCTCAAGAGTCTTCTCCAACACCACAGTTCAAAAGCATCAATTCTTCGGTGCTCAGCCTTCTTCACAGTCCAAGTCTCACATCCATACATGACCACAGGAAAAACCATAGCCTTGACTAGATGGACCTTTGTCGGCAAAGTAATGTCTCTGCTTTTGAATATGCTATCTAGGTTGGTCATAACTTTTCTTAGGGAAATATAATTCAGGATAGAATTCCCCCAATAATAACATCCATGTGGTTAGTTGAAGTTAGAGTAATTTTTTGTTTTTACAACCCACAGTTTCAGGTGATGATTTTAAGTTAAGAACATGATAAGGTTTTTAAAAATAGTGTAGTGCTCTTTCACCATGTCTTAATGGTTTACATTCAAATAAATCAGTATTGAGTGCCAAGTATAAGCACTGATAATAATGTATATAAACAGGCAGAATTTTAAAACAGAAATAATTAGTGAAATTCAGTCTTCACATATTTGTGACTGAGAAAAGAGAAACTAATTCATTCACTTCACTTGGAAGTGAATATATTAATTTCTAGGTAAGTAAGTAAGTGTTAGTCGCTCAGTTGTGCCCAACTCTTTGTGACCCCATGGACTGCACCCCACCAGGCTCCTCTGTACATGAGATTTTTCAGGCAAGGATATTGGAGTGGGTTGCCATTTCCTTCTCCAGGGGACCTTCCCAACCCAGGGATTGAACCCAGGTCTCCTGTACTGGAGGCAGATTTTTTACTGACTGAGCAACAAGGGAAGCTTGTATTAATATTAAAAAATATCAATATCTAGGTTATAGCAATTGATTTCATAGCTTGTATCTTTATACCAGAAGAGAAAATGTAAACATTCGAGAACATAAAATTTTATTTTCAATTAAAGAGTTTTTAATTGGAGGAAAGTTGCTTTACCATGCTGTGTTGGTTTCTGCCATACAATAGTGCGAATCTGCCGTAAGCACACATGTATCCCCCTCCCTGTTGAACTTCCCTGTCACCCTACCCCGTCACACCCAGCTAGGCTGTCACAGAGCACTGGGCTGAGCTCCCTGTGTCATGCAGCGACTCCCCCTAGCTGTCTACTTTCCATATGCCTGTATGTTTCAGTGCTACTCTCTCAGTTCGTCAAAAACACAAAATTCTAGAACCGCAAGGACTTATGCAGTCTAGGATCTGTCAGGTATCAGTCAGGATGCTTTTGGCTGCAGGTCCCAGAAAAGCCTGCCTCAAACTGTCTCCAACTGGCTTACACAACAGTGTTTATTATCTCACAGAAAAAATTTCTGAGGTAGGCTGCACCCCTGGTGTGATATGACAGTGCCCCTGAAGCTCTCTGATTTTGATTTGATTCTGCCAAGTGCTGGTCTGCTGTTCAGATTGGCAGCGAGGTAGCTGCCAATGGCCCAAGTCCCTAGAATTCAGAGGACCTGTGACACCATTACTTACTTTTCTTTTTTCAGGAGGAAGTAACCCTTTCCCAGTTGCTTCTGAGCAGAAGGCCTCTCATTTCTTGGTTGGGCCAGAGGCCAGGGATGCAGAATTCCATCTTACATACCTTACATACTGATTACATTGGTATAGAGGGATCCTGGTCATCTTTGGAGCTGGGAATATCTACGTCCTCTGAGTCATGTGGTGTTGGATGGTCAACTGAATAAAACTGGGGTTGCTTTTGAAAGGCAGAAATAGATGCTGAGTTTGTTGTTCAGTCACTAAGTCGTGTCTGATGCTTTGTGACCTCATGGGCTGCAGCAGGCTAGGCAATCATTATTCATTTTGCAGATAAGAAAATAATGGCATGGAGAATACATATAATGTATTCCTGTTACAAACTGAGAGCCATTTAGCCCAGTATATTTAGTCCAACATTACTTACAATTTTTTCCCAGTGATTAAAAAGAAATCAGCGTCCCTCAGTTCATACTTGTACTTGCAGATGAAGAGAAACTTTACCTGAGTGTCTAAAGCTGAGTGAAAGCCGAAACAACAGATCAGTTTGGTTTTATGCTTCTTCAGGGAAGATATATCTGGTCTTGCCATGTGCCCACCACAGACTCCTCCTAGGACTTTTCATAGACTTTTTATTTGTATGATTGCTTCATTGTAAGTTGTTCCTTTTATTAAATACCATAATTGAACACTCAACAAAAAAATGCATAAATCAATCCTGAGATTTTTTTTAAATGCTCAAATTGTGATATATTTTAAAATTCTGAGTAGATGGTGCTACTGGTAGATGGTAGCTATTAGGTAGATGCCACTAGACATGGTCTCAGGTCCTGAGATAGCGGGGGAAGGTAGACATGTAAAAATAACCATATGAGATAGTCTATGTCATATGTTAGATGAACACTACAGATAATAAGTGCCATAATAAGATTTTAGGGAAGTTTAGGGGAGAGAACAATGATATTTGGAGATTATTTCATAAAGAATAGAAAATGTGGGCTGAAAATGGAAGGAAAGGTGGAACTTACATTAGTGGAAAGGAATGATTCCAATCCAGGAAGGTGAATCAAGAAAAAGGATTTGATTTCTTTTAGGAGCAAAAGATAGATGAGTTTACTGAAGGTGTTTTACTATTGGGAGCAAGGGAGACTGAGATGGTAGACTATTTGGAGAGCTACTGAAGCTTTCAGAGCAGGATTTTGACATAAAGGAATCAATATTTACAAAGATTAATTTGAAAACCATGTGTAGGATGGAACCTAAAGAAGAAAATTTGCAGTTAGGTGGTATTGTAGCCCAACTATAAATAAATATTCGAAAAATAAATGAAAGAAATGGGTATGAAAGGAAAGATTAAACAATTTTGAAGCATGAAGACAGGACAAGATACCTGATTGAGTATAGGTGGTAAGATAACCCGGAGGCAAAACTTTCAGGTGCTGAGATCTGAAAGATGATGGAATCACTAAGAGAAATAGCAAAATCCAGAAGTGAGTTCTCTTTTTCAGAAACGATGATTAGTTTTGTGTTAAGTGGTCTGGGTTTGCAGAGTCCACAGGTTGCTTAGCTTCTAGGCAGTTAGAGATATGTCTGCAAATTTCAAAATTAGCAGAGATGGTGCTACAGATTAGTGAGAATGTGTGCAAGTAATAGTCAAAATCATTTGAGAGTTGGAGACTTGCAGCACTTAGCAAAACACTGGTTATGTGTATCTCACGTATTGAATCGAAACTAAACTATAGCAGCTAGAATACTTTGGGTCGGCAGTGACAGAAACCCATTAGATATTGACTGAAAGATTGAATATGTGGACTCATGTAGCAGAATACCTGAGACAGGACTGACTTTAGGCATGGCTGGATCAACATGTTTACATGGTTAGGGGTTTATCTCTGTCTTTAAGTTCTATGTTAGCTTTAATTTTCTCAGGTGGACTCTGTAATTTTATGGCACATTCTCCCAGTTTAGCCTCCTCTGCAGAAAGAGACGGAGAAGGCAATGGCACCCCACTCCAGTACTCTTGCCTGGAAAATCTCATGGGCAGAGGAGCTGGTAGGCTGCAGTCCATGGGGTCACGAAGAGTCGGACACAACTGAGTGACTTCACTTTCACTTTTCACTTTCATGCATTGGAGAAGCAAATGGCAACCCACTCCAGTATTCTTGCCTGGAGAATCCCAGGGACGGCAAAGCCTGATTGGGCTGACGTCTCTGGGGTCGGACAGAGTCAGACACGACTGAAGCGACTTAGCAGTAGCAGCAGCAGAAAGAGAGCTCCTCTTTTCCAGCAAGTTGTGAGTAAGCACCTGAATTTACTCTGCCTGGAAAAAGTTGGAACATTCCATCATCTCTAAACCAGTCCCTGTAATTCTGATTCACCAGGCATATCCCTACAGTCAGAGAGGAAAGGGAATCTTCCTAGAGCAGAGAAATGTCCTCCATAATAAACTTAAACAAAACCTGCAAAGAGGTAAGAATGAGGATAAATTTTTAGAAAATCAAATTTCTTTTGCACTAAGAGAGGAGTTGGGGTGCTAGGCAGGTAAATATAGTACTGGTCTACCATAGGATTTATGGGGTTTCCCACGTAGCGCTAGTGGTAAAAAATCTATTTGCCGATGCAGGAGATTGAAGAGACATGTTCGATCCCTAGGTTGGGAAGAACCCCTGGAGTAGGAAGTGGCAACCACTTCAATATTCTTGCCTGGGAAATCCCATGGACAGAGGAGCCTGATGGACTACTGTCCTTGGGGTCGCAAAGAGGTAGACACAACTGAGCCTAGGACTTATGGGGAAATCTTATAGTAAAGCTGAAACCTGGGCTTAAGACATACTTATATTTCTAGGGCAGGAGAAAGGAGGGGCCAGTGAAGGAGAAATGAATCAGCAGGGAAGGCTGAGCTCTTACTGTGATGCACAGGTGGAAACTAATCAGCTTCATTTCCTGATCCACCATTTCTGTGTAAGGCCACTGGGGATAAGGTATAGTCTCGCGGAGAAAGCATTGAATGTCTCCATCCCTGCGGGGTAGGTTCTTTTCAGTAATTTAGAAATACAATGAGACAGTCAAAAGTCCAGAGACTGTGGTGCAAAAGCTACTTCTTACCTTCTTACATCTTTCATTACTAGGTTGAAAGCCTGTGACTTAGACATTTCAAGAAGAAAAAATATCCTATGTAAATGATGTATAGTGTGACTTTGGAAGTTCAGGATTTTAAAACAGTTTTCAGAAGAAAGAGAGGGAAGAGGACAAATGTCAGTGCGTGGTTTTCTTCATGTATTTTAAAGTCTCTCTAGTTATTACTTAACTTCGTTCAGGTCAGCAGCAGGCTGACCTTGCCCTGTTGTCACTCTGGCATCCACCCTCTGACCTGCATTTTGCTTCCTTCCCTGGGAGGTTGGAAGGCCCTGCCACTGCTGAGTAAGCATCATCTGAGTAATGTGGCCACAGTCCGAAGATGCTCTGTCTTCATCAGGGACCTTCCTGACATAGAGTAAGTGCTCAGCAGATATATTTTCTCATTACTATGATTATTAAAAAATTCTGTCCACTTGGCAAACGCCAGCACTTGGTAGATTATTCTCTTTAGGAACTCACCTATTTTATGATCTTATTTCTCTCCGTGAAATGTTTCTCATGCCCCAAGAGCAGGTTGGTTTCTTTGATGCTGGTCAGATCACTATTGCTTGACCTGAACCTGACTTTTAACGAAGGTTTTACTTTCTAAATAGTCCTTCTTGCTTCTGTTTTTAGTGATTTCAGCCCTTTTTTATTTGATGTTACAGTTTTTAGGGCTATAATTTCTTCCCCCCGTACTTATATATTTGATTTACTTTTTGAGGTACATTTATTCCATGTAAACTGTAAAACCTACAATATAGAATGTGTCTATATGTTAGTGTATTTCCACATATACATATACATAGACCCTCCTCCCTCAAAAAAAAAAAACACACTCACATGTGTACAACTATCAATACTTGAAGCTTTAATGAGGCAGAAGTCGTGTGCATGCCATTTCTTGGCAGAATAACCATTTAAAAGACACATCTCAGAGATGTATCTTTTTTCTGGAAACATACTCATAACAGCTGTGATTATCATGATTTACTGTGAGCTGACCATGTGCTGAGGACTGTGCGAAGTGGTTTACATGTCATCTTATTCCCTTCACTTTGACAGTAACCCTCTGGGGGTGGTGGTGTCCTTCTTTTATATATGTGGGAGCTGAGGAGCTAAGATGCCAGTTAGGAAGTAACAGAGCCAGGACCCACACATGGGCAGGTCTGTCTCCCATGATATGCTCTTAGCTGCAGCACAGAACACACCTGTACATCTTTACATTTGCGAACCAAATGAAACCAGACAAAAACCACTATTAAAAAGGCATCCTATGGAATAGAAAGCATGTATTATGTTGCTCTTTCAATTTAGTGTCCCGATGCCTGGATATTAACATATAAAATCAATAAACACTTATACGAAGAATTTCATTGTACTCAGATTACCATTGTATCTGTTTCAAAGATCTGTCAGTATGTGTATTTTATTCTCCTAGATGTTTTCTTCATTGTGGGCCACAACTTAAAAAAAAAAAAAATTCTTCTTTTTCCTTTGAGTTATATTGATAGTTCCTGATAGTTTCTGTACAGAATATATGCTCTTCTGGATAGATATATACGTATAAATGATGTGTTTCCAGAATAGGGTTAGTGATTGGGAAATGTAGTGGCTTTGAAAACATAACCTGCAAAAATGCATGTGCTGAGATGCAGATTGCTCTAATTTTCTGCTGAAATGTCTGTCTCTGCAGGGAGTGTTACTCTCCAGGGTTCAGCCATCAGAAATCAATTCACCTCATGGAGATTAGTGAAGATTAAGAAAAAATACCAAGTCCAAAATCAATGTGATGTGATCATGTTTATCTGTACAAGTACTGGCAGGTTTTGGTCACCGAGAAATTACATAAATTAAAAAAAAAATGGTTTAGGTGAGACTTCTCCAACAGAAAACTAATTTGATTTCTCTTCTAAGGGAAGATATTTAGAAATGAATTCCAGCAACCACCCTAGTATATAAGCAAGAATACTTTGTGTCTGTTTCTTATTTGATAAGAACTGTGCTGTTCTTTCTGTAAAACTCAGCAGCTTACAAAACATGTCATAACTTAAACTGGCATATATAAGCAAGAAGTGGCAAATGTTCCTCAGCGAATTTCCAAGGGATTGAAATATTGCCCAAGCCTTTTCGAAGACAAGAGATAATGTATTCTTTTGGACTGCCAAAGGAAGATATTATTAAATACAAAGGCAAGATATTTTGAAATTGCTCAGCAAGCCATTGTTTTAATATGCTGCTTCTTTATCCAAAGCTTTAGTACTATTTTCAGTGGATCATTGGATTTCACAGAGAAAAACTGGGATTTTTTTCAAGTTTTGGTAAATTAAATCTGGAAAATTTTGGCTTGCAACACTACTAGATTCTGAGATATTCCTGGAGCCTGAAGTCAAGTATCTACATTTCTCTTGATTACTTCTGTTTGGGGTATTGTGAAATAATTGCAAAAAACAAAACAAAACACTTTCTATCTTTTCACCATATTTATTTTCCAAAAGGGAGCCCAAGCACTGACATTTTAGATAATGAATGCACTTTCAACATTTTCAGTTATAAACAATATAAATATTGAAACAAAGCCAACATTTATACAACCAAGAAAAATTCCTAGACTCATGTCCATTACCAGTCTTGTTTAGGTTTATCTCACTCGTGCTGGGTGAAGATCAAGTTTTGTTTACTCTTGTTTTTGATCTGATGCAAAAGTATTTCAGAAATATATCCCTTGAATAGCCCCCAATTTTTTTTTTTTCTTCTTGTTTTGAAGTCTTACTATCCTTTGAAGCAGGGTTGTAAACTTAAATGTCTATGGGACTTGACAGGGGAAATTCATGAGTGAAGATGGAGACTGTTGTAAACCTGATCCCCTGTTTGAGGAGATCAGTTACCCAAAGACATGCCGGCCCATGGAAATTCAAAGCCAATGTCAGACTATCATTTTCTTTTTTTTTTTGGAAAGAAAGCAGATTCCATTGTTATTGAGAAATATCCTGAATTCTTTATGCTATAGACTCATATATTTAAGCAATAATGTGTAGGCAAAAAAAAAAAAAAGCACACCTCTGTGAACCATATGTGACCTGAAGACCACAGATTTGCAAATTCTTGACTAAAGTATGAAGCCATCAGATCTCTTTATCAAATATTATTTATTGAGAGCTTGGTTGTATTTTCTGGCAGGCCTGTTGGTGTTTATTAGTATTCTGATGCTCTGTTTATTTCTCTGTTTTTGAATTTCACCATTTCCATTGTATCCCCAGTTTGCACATGAAGTTGTTAGATTAAAAAGGGAGAATTTGACGTAGCAAAAGGTCCAATTTTGGTTCTTTATCTTGCCTCTAACCAAGTGTTGGTATCAGAGTTTCTTTTTCCTGAGATAGTCTTTTTTCTTATATTCCACGCTTAGTCATTTGTTTTCTGCCTAGTTTACTATTTCTAAATGTATGCCCAGAAACCAAGTCTTGATAGGATTGGCCTTTCGTTGTTAAACTGTGTTGGGTTTAATGTTCAACCCTTGTTCCCCATGCTATAGTTTCATGTCTTCCATTATTTGGCAGATTTCACTGTCTGCCTTCCTTAATCTTCACTGACTCAGTCTAAAATTTTAATTGCTATTCAGAACCTCTCTGTTTCTTTGTTCTATCCCTGATACCTGTGACTTGCTTATCCAGATTTTTCTGGATTCTGGGTTGTACATGCCTGGCTAGATTTGCTGTATTTAATTAAAACTCTTTCTACACTGGCGTTAAAGATGTTTGAGTGCCCTGGTTGATCAGCTCTTGCTCTTATTAACCCTTCATGTCTGGCTATGCTATCAGGTAAAAAAACCTTGAGAGAGTGGTGCTTTTAGAACTTCGAAAGAAATGGCAACCCACTGCAATGTTCTTGCCTAGAGTATTCCATGGACAGAGGCGCCTGGTGGGCTAAAATCCATGGAGTCTCAAAGAGTTGGACATGACTAAGCACTTTCTTTCACTTTCTTATTGTAGGAAAAAAGAGGAGGAATACAATCTTGCTATCTGTATATTGTCATGCTATTCAAGTGGTCTTACTCCTTATTCAAACTTACATTGGTGGTTATTTCATAAGTATAGCTAACTGATACAAAAAATTGAGTTTTTAACTTCCTGCTGATTTATGAAAGAATAAATTCCAGTGTTGGTAGGATATGAAAGGTACCAAACTATTAAAACCCCCTTGTGGAGTTGAAAGAAAAGATGTAAGGTTTGCTGGGATGATTAAGGTATTACCTGTTAAAATCCCCTTTCAGAGTCACATCTCTTTGGGATTATTCTCAAAGAATATGTTAGCTCCTAATGTATTATTATTTGGATCAGTGAACTTGATCAACAGCCCCAAAGAGCTGAACATTGATATGGAAATTTCCTTTGAAAATCAGTTTCTGAATTCCAAGTTCCAGAAAGCTCTAAATTTTGGTATTTTCCTATAACCTCCACCACACTTGTCATGTTGATTCATTTTGTTTGTGAAGAAGGGAGAATATGATCAATAACTTAAGCCATCCTTCTGTCCCCTCTCTGCACATCTGCAAGAGATTGGGAAAGGTGAGCAACAAAGTACTAAGTAGTTTGAACCTGGAGTGTTCTCAGGTGCATAACTAAGTCCTCCATTAAAGATGCTTGAAAGTTAGATCCAATAAGTTGATTGGATATGTGCCAAGAATTTCAACTACAGTGAGGAAGAAAATAAAATAAATCAACTAGAAATGTTGATTATAGACTGTGTGCCTTCTGTGGTTTCATTTTTATAAACCATGTCCTGTATACATCTATTTCAGAAGGTAAAGAAGTTCCTATTTTTACAGTATTCTAATCTCAAGGAACAGATATAAATATGTAAATAATAATATGCATATATATGGAAATAACCTGTGATCTATAGCTAAAAACACATACTGATATTATATATGCGTGAATGGCATTCTGCGGCAAATGGGTGTTTGTCATTTGGTTCGCCTGTGTGGCTTTATTTTGCTTATCTATGGAGGTCTTTGAGAAGAACTTATCACATTTGGTTTTGCTTTACTGGGGATTAATGTTTGGTGGCATAGGGATGTGGCACTGAAGAAGTTTGGACTCGTAAGGGAGGAATAATTATAAGGAAATGTGACTTTTTGAAAAATTAAAGAGAACCAGACTAGACACATTTCTTTGAATAGCAGCTTTATATTAGCATCTTGGAAGCTTAATTATTTACTTTGATGGACTTTCATAAACAGTTATACATTTGTAAGGAAATTGTCCTTTTAAGCTCTAAGTATATTTTGGAATTATTTTCAGTGGTATCAGGTAGTGAGTCTTTCAAGATAAATTTGATCTTCAAAAAGAGTAAAAAGACATTGGATATTAATGATGAAAGATAAAGTGGGCTATAAAAATAGTAATATAGTTGGTATATTTTTAAAACACAAGTTTCAGATAATGAGGCTGATTTTCTCATGTACTCAATAGGAGAGTTTTGCATGCAATTAAAAATAATTTCAAACACATTTTGGGCAATGTCAATATCAGTGAATAAGTACAAGTGTTTCCAATATGATTTTTAAAGGAAAACATTTATTCAGGTATGGAAGGTTTTTTTTTTTTTTTTTTTAATTCTTATTTATATTTCCTAGAGAATGACTTGTAATTATTTACTTTGATGGACTTTCATAAACAGTTATACATTTGTAAGGAAATTGTCCTTTTAAGCTCTAAGTATATTTTGGAATTATTTTCAGTGGTATCAGGTAGTGAGTCTTTCAAGATAAATTTGATCTTCAAAAAGAGTAAAAAGACATTGGATATTAATGATGAAAGATAAAGTGGGCTATAAAAATAGTAATATAGTTGGTATATTTTTAAAACACAAGTTTCAGATAATGAGGCTGATTTTCTCATGTACTCAATAGGAGAGTTTTGCATGCAATTAAAAATAATTTCAAACACATTTTGGGCAATGTCAATATCAGTGAATAAGTACAAGTGTTTCCAATATGATTTTTAAAGGAAAACATTTATTCAGGTATGGAAGGTTTTTTTTTTTTTTTTTTAATTCTTATTTATATTTCCTAGAGAATGACTTGGAGAAGGCAATGGCACCCCACTCCAGTACTATTGCTTGGAAAATCCCATGGACGGTGGTGCCTGGTAGGCTGCAGTCCATGGGGTCGCTGAGGGTTGGACACGACTGAGTGACTTCACTTTGACTTTTCACTTTCATGCATTGGAGAAGGAAATGGCACCCCACTCCAGTGTTCTTGCCTGGAGAATCCCAGGGATGGGGGAGCCTGGTGGGCTGCCGTATATGGTGTCGCACAGAGTCAGACACAACTGAAGCGACTTAGCAGCAGCAGCAGCAGAGAATGACTAGCAAAGAGATCAGTCTGAATCAAGATAAAGTAACAAATGAATAATAGTATAAGATTTTCAGATAAAATACTGGATGCTCATTTAAATTTGAATTTCAGATGACACAAGTTTTTACTAGAAGTATATAAATTTGTCACATGTAATATGTGGACCTACTTATAAAAATTATTTGTTATTTACCTGAAAATCACATTTAACTGGGAGTCCACTGGTTTTATTTACTAAGTTTGGTGATCTTAAATGCTGATCAACTGTTGCTTTATTTTCGCAGAGACTCATTTAGGGTACCTTCTTTGTGGCAATATGGCCCTATAGCTGGAAGAAATTTACAGAATTCATGTTGTCTATATTCTAGCAGAGGAGATAAGAAATATGTGAATAACTGTATATCTAAAGAAACTACATTAAATGTTCCAAGAAGGATGCAAGCAATGAAATGTCAAAGAATAAAGTGGTTATTTCTGGTTGAGGAAACCAGGAAAGGGACAGTTGAGTTACTTTTGGGTTTTGACCTAAAAGAATTGTTGAGTTTTTTACCCATCTGGAGATAGGGAAGAAATTGCACATCCAGGTAAGAGAACAACACTGGGATAAGTATTAACATGTGGAGATACTGGACATATTTAAGGAACTACAGTTTGGGTAGAGCGGGGGCCCTAAATTCAGAATGCATCAGAATCATCCGGAGGGCTTGTTTAAACACACTCCCTGAGTCCAACCCCCAGAGTTTCTGGTTGTTTGGCTGGTGTGGGCAGAGAATGTTCATTTCTAACAAGTTCTCAGGTGGTGCTGATGCTGCTTATGGTGACCAAACTTAGATAAGCATACCCTGGAGTGTGGGTGTCAGTGACAGATGGTAAATAAGTGTGGAAATATAGGTCGGACCCAGAGGGCTTTGACTCCATGCTCAGGAGCTTGAATTTCACTTAATTGAAGTGAGGAGCCATTTAAAGGCTGGTGGGCAGAGTGACGTATCAGATTGTGCTTGTGAAAGGTTTATATGGCGGCAGTGTGGGACTGAATGAAAGGAACACTGACAGATGGAAGAAAAAAGATAGTTAAATATCTGGTGCGTGCACGATTTACATTAGCTAAAACATTAAACAACCTAAGCATCTGTTGATGGATGGATAAATAAAAGGCTATATACACACACACATAGCTAAGAGCTATCAGAAAAAAATATAATTTTGCTCCATATTTTAAAATATTAGATCACTTTCCATTTTCACTCTTAAATATTTCTTAATACATATCTTTATATCTGGACCTTGTGTGCATACTTAATAATTTATTTCTTAGGGAAGTATGTTTTCATATACTAAGCTGCTTTTCAATGCACAGAATCAAATGCTAATTTATGAAGATGATGCATGATTTAAAGTTAGACCCAGAATTTTAATGCATAGTTTGAATCAAGTCTCTCTGTTGACAGCATGTTTTACTTTGGCATATAGAATCATAGAGACTGCCCACAGCTTAAGGTGAAGGGGTCAGCACTGTGTTTACTATTAAATTGGCTACATATGCTCAGAGTAGCTCAGGCTAAGTTATCCAGGTTTTTTTTACATTATCCCCTGGGCATTCATGTTTATTGATAACGTGTAATTATAGAGTGAGACATTAGTTTTATGGTGTTGATACATCATTGTAACTCAATCTGTAAAATGTACTCAAACTTTACTTTGCAGTAAATGGACAAAGTTCATGATAGAAATATTTAGAGATAGCTGAAGCATTGATTAGTAATGTATTCATAATCTACTCACTGGCAAAATTAGCATAGTCATTTATAAAGTACTGATTATCTTCATAATAAGGCTCAATTATTCATTTTGGAATCTTTAAGAATAATTTGGTAGAGGTTTATCTAGAGTATTTATGTTTTATATGTTTTGTCTTCAAGTGCCTTTCTATAGTTAAGATGTATGGTGTCTTAAAAGTGAATTAGGTTCATAGGGTTTCCAAACCATTCACTAAAACTAAATACATAACATGAATTGAGGGATGTGGGGGCTGGCTCAAATGGTGAGGGATGACTGAAATCCCCAACAATTGGAAAACCGTGGATAGGTGTCAGAGAGTCATGCAGTCAGTATTTCTGCCTTTCTTCTGTGTTTTCCTCACTCAGAAAAAACAGTTCCAGGTAATCTTTCTGAGACTGTGAGCTTCCTATTCCTGTAGGTGTCCACAGCTCTCCACTTCTTCCTTGTCATGGAACTTTGAGAAAATCAAGAGTTGTCTTCCTGGGTTGGGACAGGGGGAATGACTATATATATATATATATATATATATATATATATGTATGTATCAAGGAATCTAGGCTAGAATGTTAGCAGTAAAATGTAATATTCCAACAATTCTACTAAGCATGAGAAAACATTTAGGCAGAAGGAGAGTGAGTTCTAATAGCTACTTAAAATGAGAATTGTTGGCTCTGACAAGATTTCAGAGATCCTCTTTCTTAACTTTGTCATTTTGTCAACAAGAGGCATTGATTCATTCAAGTCTCTGATGAGACTGAGCGAGGACTTATATTCCCTTTGTAAACATTCAGTTGTCATCAATGGGACTGCTATAAACATCTATGCTAAGAGGAAAAGCTGTATTTAACTGTGGATGGTGGGAGGAGTAGAAAAATTAATTACTTATTTTTTCTCATTCAAGAATAAATACTACTTTTTCACAATCCTTTTGATCCTGGCCATCATCTAAATTCTTTCCTTGCTGCAAGGGTTTAGTTCCCTGTGTTTGATTTCTTCCCCCCAATGGAAACAGCCCTCTAATTATATAATGAAGTCCAAAGGGAAATTGGGTTTGCTTACAGAAATTTGCTCTGTAACCAACTTTGTGAAAAGTTTTTTATCCTGCAAAGCGAGATATGCTGATATTAGTAATATCAAGGATGTAGGATGTGTTGCCTACACCCTGCGCTTTGCCAGTGGCAGTTATTAAATAGGCTTTTCAAATCTCTGTGGCTGTTACTCTCCCAGAATATTTTTAAGAGATTTAAAAATCTATGGTCTAATATGATTAAGAAAGTTCAAATATTAATTTTACTTGTTATTCTGTAGATTTATTCAAAGTGGTCTGGGTTAGCCAGAGGCTCCTCTCTACTTTAAAGGGTTCTGAATGAATGTCATTAGCGTGCAGTGTAATGGAAATGGAGAAGGAACAGTGAACAGGACAGATGAGTGAGTGTATGCTTCGAGTTATAGGAATCTCCACCCTCTTTCCCAGCTGGATGCACATCTGGAATGGCTTGGGTCAGGAAATGGGCTTGGTCTTGGCGGTCTTGGAGGACCCAACCCTGGCTTCTGTGTGGGTTGTTGGCATTTTAAGTAGAGGGAGTTGTTTCTAGTGTTTCCCTGGGGATTCTGCTCCCTTCTAATGAAAACAGCTTAGGCTAAACAGAATGCATGTGAAAGTGAACCAGAAGCCCTGGTTTCTCTCTGGGTGCAACCCTGTAGTACTGCAATACTTCTAGGACTTGTATTAGAATCCTAGGTTCACCTTTAGTTTAAACTGCAAGTACTCAGCACAGTTAGCTGTACTGTAATAGGCAGGCAGGAAGTACGTAACTGCCACTCACTTTTTCCATCAAGCGTCATAAAGTTGATTTTTTTTTTGACTCCTCAAAAAGTGTTTTTGCCTCCATTTTGTTGGGTTTGGAGACTTGCCAAGCATTAAAGGTTCACATTTGGAATTTGAAAAGCTATATTTCTTGCTACTGGTATGAAGGACTTACAACATCAGTAGCTGGAAACTAGGAGCTGTTAGAACTGGTACAGCCCAAAGATGTACTTGGTGGCCAGCCTGGTAAGATATAACCAGTCATCAGCATTTAAATACTGGGACATCTCCCATATACGTAGGTTTCTGACTTCTAATACTTAGGCAGTAAGGCTTCCCAGAACCTATATTTCTGAATGACAGTATCTGGCAGGAGGAGCAGAACTGGGAGCCCTGGTCAGATGGGTCACGGGCATCTTTGTACATTACCGTTCTCTATCTGGTCTGCTCATGTGTTTATACCTCTTACCTAATCCTTCAGGCACTTGAGCTGCAGATTTGACTATTGGTTTCCCTAAGTAGACAGGATGAGACATGTGAACATGTCAGAGCTGGGTTCAATCCCAGTTTTTCTCATTCCCAAAGCTGTGAACAGTTGCAACTCTCCAGCTTCTATGAGTTGTTTATTAATAGGAAATATCTCTTCCTAAGTTGTGGTGAGTTTTAAATAAAATATCATAGATGGAGAGCCCAAATCAGTGTTCTCCTCATATTAGACTCTCAGTGACAATGAATCCTTCCACCTTAATGGTATCATAAATTCTGTTTTATGACTGTTTATATTGAAGTAAGAGTAGATGCTACTTTTAACTTTTTACATTTGCTTTGAAAGGACTGCCTCAAAGTATTCACTACCCTGGTTGTCCTTGAGAACTAGTGCCTTTCTCATCTTTTCTATATCCCCTGGACTTGTGAGAACTTTTAAAAATGCTGCTTTTTAACTTGTGGTCCACTGGCGTACATTGTGACTTTGATTTGGATTCCCATTAAAATTTGGTTAATACACACTAAAAAAAAAATTGCCCTAAAGTGAAAATTAAGAAAGTAATAATCATTCTGATGGTATTTGAAACATTGATCTCCTAGTCTTTCTCTCTGACCCTCAGTTCCCTTCCTTAAAATTAGAATACAGCTTTTAGCACTTAAGGACAGAGGAGCCTGGTAGGCTGCAGTCCATGGGGTCACTGAGGGTCGGGCTCGACTGAGCGACTTCACTTTCACTTTTCGCTTTGATGCATTGCAGAAAGAAATGGCAACCCATTCCAGTGTTCTTGCCTGGAGAATCCCAGGTTCGGGGGAGCCTGGTGGGCTGCCGTCTATGAGGTCGCACAGAGTCGGACATGACTGAAGTGACTTAGCAGCAGCAGCAACAGCAGAATAATGCTAAATAGATCCCAAAGTGTCAGTGCTTAGCCCTACAGAAGTTGATTTCTCTCATTCATGCAAGTGTATCATGTATTTGAACAGGTAATAGGGCAGATTGTCTCCATGCAGTGCTTATTACAACCTTAAGGACACATCTTGAAAGGTCAAAGATCTTTTTCTAATGCCTAAAAGGAAAAACAAACAAACAAAAAGCAATGGAGGAAGACTGTGTAAAAGATTGTTACATGCTAAGCTTGGAAGGGTTGCACTTCCTTCCAGTCACATGGCAGCAGCTGACTGCAGAGTGGTCTGGACAGGGCACCCCATTGCTGTGTCTGGGGGAATCAAAACCTTTCGGTGGAAGATAGCTATTCCTCCCACATCCAGCTGTGAGACTGAGGCATTCATCCCTCAGTGCCTTCCATACTCCTTGCCCTTTCTGGCAAATGGTAGTAGCCCTTGTTTTGTCACTTGTGCGATGCATTATCACTTGCCATTAGTGGGCCTCCAAATGCCATTGTCAAGTTATTGAGTGATTCTGGTCGCACAGAGTCGGACATGACTGAAGTGACTTAGCAGCAGCAGCAACAGCAGAATAATGCTAAATAGATCCCAAAGTGTCAGTGCTTAGCCCTACAGAAGTTGATTTCTCTCATTCATGCAAGTGTATCATGTATTTGAACAGGTAATAGGGCAGATTGTCTCCATGCAGTGCTTATTACAACCTTAAGGACACATCTTGAAAGGTCAAAGATCTTTTTCTAATGCCTAAAAGGAAAAACAAACAAACAAAAAGCAATGGAGGAAGACTGTGTAAAAGATTGTTACATGCTAAGCTTGGAAGGGTTGCACTTCCTTCCAGTCACATGGCAGCAGCTGACTGCAGAGTGGTCTGGACAGGGCACCCCATTGCTGTGTCTGGGGGAATCAAAACCTTTCGGTGGAAGATAGCTATTCCTCCCACATCCAGCTGTGAGACTGAGGCATTCATCCCTCAGTGCCTTCCATACTCCTTGCCCTTTCTGGCAAATGGTAGTAGCCCTTGTTTTGTCACTTGTGCGATGCATTATCACTTGCCATTAGTGGGCCTCCAAATGCCATTGTCAAGTTATTGAGTGATTCAGACTTACTGAAAGTAAAATTGAAATTAAAGTCTATAGTCATCATCCTGGAAATTGAGGTTACCTAGGAGTATAAAGGGTGGATAAATTATTGGACATGCCATTTTTGTTCATCAGAGCGCCACATTGGTCAAGATAAAGTTCAGTGTTTTGTTCCCACATTAGTAAGTTGCCTTTATTGTCTACTATTATTTTCCCCCAGCTTTATTTCTTAAACTTAAGAATTTTACTTTCATAAGTAGTTTAGGATTTAAGACAAAAGCCGGAATCAAATTACCTTTGTGTTCCCAGTATACTGGGAAACCCCATTTCTGTTAATACATTTGTTTTTCTATTTAAAAATAATTTTCAGTAGAAAATAATGTTTCTAATTTTACTTTTGGAAAACATCTTTGAATAGCATTTAGTAGTATGTTTCCTTGTAGTAGGTCAATTGAACACAAAGGGAATGAGCTTAAGGCTAGTGAGTTTGAGTTTGAAAATTGGTGAAAATATGCTACTGGATTTGAAATGTTGATGTGATGCAAATGCCTTTATTTCTAAATGGAAATCAATTTAAAAATATAATTCAATTTTATATGTTCCTAGAAATATTCGTGGAGTGCTTGATGAGTATGTGTAAATAAGCTGCTATGCCAGAAGCTTTGTGGGACAAAGATAAAGAAACACAGGCTGAATCAGAGGAAGAAACTCTGTAAAACAACCTAGAAGGACAAATACCCCAGAACAGTGAAACCCATATGCTACAGGAGAGGGGCATCTGGTCTACCTTGGGTTAGTTTGTATGTGATGGGCAAGACTTCTTTGAGTAAAGAAAAGGCAGATGAAGATGGTCCAGGTAAGGAAATAAAGGAATATTGCAGACAGAGGAAGCAGCATATGCAATGGCACTGAAGGAAGAGAGGAAAAACTTCAAGGATGAGAGTGGTTCAGATTGTCTGATAGTCTGTCTTTTAAGGTGCCCGTGGTGGAAGGAGGAGGGTGGAGACAAGAGACGATGCTGTTAAAATTGGTGTAGACCAGATTGTGAGGGGTTCTGAATAATCAACCAGAATGTGTTCATCCTGAGAGGAGGGGGTAGCTTCTAATGCAGTGGATTTTATCACTGGCCACTCATTAGAATTATGTGAAGCTTTCTAAGCCCTTTCTATGACTGAACCCACCACAGACTAATTTAAATCAGAACTTCCCAGAATGGTGCTCAGGTATGTGTATCTTTAGAACTCTTCCCTGATGGTTCTAATGAGCAGCTTCTTGGGAACTACTCTTCTAAATAGCTTTAAGCAATGTGCACAGTGATATAATGCCAGTGCTTTGAACCAGAGGCTCCCCAAAACTGAAGTGATGTGACAGGCCATGAGTCTGACATATTTTGATAGTAGAGTAGGAGAGAAAAATAGCAGGGGTGATTCTTAAGTTTATGTCTCCATGACTGTGGGAAAAATGGTGGTTAAATTTAGCGAAGTAGAAAATGCAACAAGCACATACCTTAAGGAGAAAGGCAGGATTCTATCTTGGTTGAACCTGAGGTTCTGAGAGATGCAAACTCTTAGCCTACATGCCTGAAACTGAAGAGGTAGCTTGATTGTGTACCTATATGTGGAAATTACCAGCGTATCACCAGAACTGAATCTCACAGGAATAGTAAAAAGTGCTTAGGGAAGTTGTGGCAGGAGAATTGGGCAGATTAGTGAGCCTTAAAAATCTCCAATGCTTAAGATCCAAGGAGAGAAGAAAGAATCCACCTTTCTTTCTTCACAAAGCAGGGGAGACAAACTGAAGACGAATGGAATTAACTGTCTCCTTAAATACTGCCAATGTGAGTTTATAGTCTGTCAATTGGAGACTGTTTAAGTAATACAGAATTTTTAAAATCCAAAATGTATCTGAAACTTCACATTAAAAACTAGCTCATATTCTTCTAGCAAGCATTTCCCACTGGAGACAGCTTTCACGTTCCATAAGTTTAATTGATTCCATTTGAATTTTGTGTGTGTGAAGAAGCACATTTGTTTTACAAACAATACAAAAAGGTAAATCTCCTGGTACCCATTTTGACAGCTAAACTTTTAAACCCAAGAATTTCTACTTTTATTTTCTCTTAAGCTGAATAACAAGGACAGATGTACCTTCCTTTTTAGCAAGGAGAAAAAAATGAAGTCTCTTAGTTACAAATGACCAGTATTATAAACAGGCTGTTCTCTTCTGTACCCCACTTTCCATCTCCCAGTCGCCTGAAAAGAACAAAGGAAAAAATGCTGAAACCATCGTGACTGCCATTTTGGGAGCTATTGTAAATAAATAAACAAGCCAACAGAAACAGAGCTTTTGAAGGTGAAGAAACCGAGAAAACATAGGAACCGTAAGAAGAAAAACTACCTTTGGGGAGACAGATTATTAGGCAGTTTACCTGCTCTGAGATGAAAATAGCTAGCTCCATGGAAATAGTTTTCCCAATAAGAGGGAAAAGTTCTTCCCTTTTGTTACATTGCCTGCAAATTTACCAACTAAATTACTTTTGGTGAGCAGGCTTATAGTTTTGAAAGCAGTAAAACTTGTTCAGGGTCCTAGAACTATCAGGCCTTGATATTTTGGCATAAGGCTCCTGTCCCCTAAGCTTTGGTTGAATCAGTGGCAATGAGGCAGTGAGTGTGTGCGTGCATGCTTGTGTGCTCAGTGCTCAGGCGTGTTCGACTCTTTGTGACCCCGTGGACTGTAGCTCACCAGGCTCCTCTGTCCATGGAATTGTCCAGGCAAGAATCCTGGTGTGGGTTCCCATTTCCTACTCCAGGGAATCTTCCCAACCCAGAATCTAACCCTAATTTCCTTCATCTCCTGCATTAGCAGGCAGATTCTTTACCCCTACACCACCTGAGAAATCCCCAATGACCATGTAAGGGGGTAAATTAGAGATTGGAAAATTGAGACCATTGAGCATTTAGGGTGGTGGAGCTAGACTGTGGGTTTCTTAGTTGAAAGGTGGTGAACTCACCAGAATTACCTTAGCCCAAGTACAAAGGAGCTTTGGAAGGTCTGGATGGTGTCCATAAGCAGGAATAAGATGATACCAATAATAATCCAGCTACTTTTAAATTGGACCCATGTCTAGTCTGTTAAATAAAAGAGTTGCTATAACTTGCCTCACTCGATGACAAGCCACCCTGTACCATTTATTCAAGAATTCCATGGAATTCTCCAGGCAAGAATACTGGAGCGGATTGCCATTTCCTTCTCAATTCATTAAAGACCCCAACCCAAATATTGGATTAGGACAAAATCCAATGTCATTGTTAATATCAACTGAAGTATAAATTCAGTAAATATTTGCAGCACTGCACCTGAGTCTAGCTGATTTTATGCAGTCACTTCAATAAAGAAATGAACTCTTGAGGCTGAACAAGTTTACAAAGATATTTTCAAACCTAGTGCCTCTGTAAACAGAGTTGTATCTGCTAGGCATTTATACACAGATATAAAAATAACAAAGCATGAAGAAAGAGATTTGACTGTCATACTTGACTATAATATGAATGATTTAGAAATAAGATATTTATAAATTTTCTATGCCAGGTAGCATGAAACAAAGAGAAATTTTCAAATTGCTCATATTAAATCAAGAGCTACAAAATAAATCCAGCACAAAGTATATGAATTCACATTATTTGTTGTAAAAATACTTTAAAAGCTTTTGTATGGCTCATAAAGGAAAGGGGAACTCGTATTGATTGCATGTCAGACCCCAGATTGGTTAGTTGTTCCAACAACCACATTGTCGTTATTGGACACACTAAAACACACTAAGACATTATTATTAGGTCCATTTTACCTACTAGGAAACTGAGGCTCAGAGAAGATAAATAAAGCCCCCAAACACAAAACTAGTACCTTGTGCAGTCAGAGCTAAAACCCTGGTTTGACTTGCCTGTATATAACACTGGCTTGCAAATTATTGAAATGATTTTATTGTGTTTGTGAAGCATTTAAAAAGAATTCTTTCTGATGTGTTATCATTATTTTGTAGTTTCTATTATTGAGATGTTTGAAGACATATATATCTTTCAAAAGAATCTGAGTAATAACTCTTATGCACTTTCTAAAAATGGATATTCTTATTATCAGCTTGAGACAAAAGTGAAAATCAGTGTCTTATTTCTGTCCTAACAATTTCATAAATACCGACAAGCTTATCATGTTTCCATCCTCAGAGTTCATGCCACAGGAACATGTTTATAGAAGATGATATTTTTAAAATATCCTTTTGCTATTTTTTTGTATACTTCCAGTTGTATAACAGAGACAGACAAAATAATGTCTTAAATTGTGTTTTGTGTGAAGCTTAGTATTGTGGGTTGAAAAAAAAAATCTTCTCTTATTAAACCTTTACCAAGTGTCCATTACATTGAACAATGAGCTTCTAGCTGAATGGTATGTGCTTTTAAGAAATAATTTCCATGTATTCTGGAAAATAATATGATCTTTTAACACAGAAAGCAGCTGAATTTGTGTAGTATGCTTTCTTAGGTTCACAGCTCTCTTCTGTTGCTGTGTTGTTGTTGTTGTTGTTGTTGTTGTTATTGTTGTTGTTTTTAAGTGAAAAATGAAGTTAAAACTTTTCTTAGCTGTCATTAATACTAATTCCATGACTTTGGTTTGCATATTCTGTTTAGGATCTTAGGAGAGACACCTTTTCTCTAAGAAGACATCTTATCACCCACAGGTAGAGGCAAAATGATCCATTAAATGGTTTATTTTATTTCAAGCAAGACAAGTTAATGTGTCGGTTACGTGAGATGGACTGATTCTACCCTGCAGTGAGTGAGACCAGTAAACTCCAAAAACAGAGGAACTGAAAAGCGAAGGGGATATGAGGCTGTGTGTAGGTGGTCATGAGCACGGTGAGAGAGCAGAGGTTCATTGATTGGCTTGGTGGGGCAATCACCACTAGCAATCCTGCAGAGGGGGATGAAAGGGTTGAGGCTGAGTGATGCAAGGACTTGGAGAGTTCTGAAGTCCTTCTCCTGGAATCTGAAGCTGGCAGGAACCTTCAGGAAACAGAAACATCAGACAAAGCTGATTTGAGAGAGGCTGAGAACTCCCACCCACTGGAAATGTCAGAGGACCTGAGATAAGGGGCTGAATGCAGAAGGAGCTTTCAGCTGATGGGGCCAGCAGGGGCCAGCAAGGAACCTTTCAAAGGAATCCTTTAAAATTCAAAAAATGTGTATTTGTTGGCAGAGAAAATGAACACAGCATGAACAATTATGTATGACTTCTCACAACATCTCCGACTATGAATCATTCCTATCTGCTTTCCATTGTCTACTTTTTCCCTTTCATGACTTTTATTTTTCACTCCCTTGTTTCGTTTTTGTTCTTTGGAAAATCTTACCAAGAGTAATCTGAATTTCCTCTAATTCCCTCTGTGGCTTTTTCTCTTTTCAGTCTATTTTCACTCTTTGGCTTGTTCATGTTTGTTTCTGACAGCTATGATGGCATGGTTCAGTTGGGTAAGATACAGACAGAGGCTCAAAATAGTATGCTTTTAATCAAGATAAATGCAGTGGGCTCTTCCACTGCAGTGGCCGCTGTGTATGAAGTGTTATAGGGAAGGGAAGGGATTGGAATTAAAAACAGGTAGCCCTGGGGCCAGTCGTACCCATGCATATTCTTTATTCAACAAAAATGTACTGAGCCCCTCTTGTGAGCCTGGCAAATGTCTAGGGCTTGTGATACTGTGGTGCATGAAACCAAGTTGCCCCAGTGGAGCTTATATTTTTAGGGAGGAGAGGTTGGTAAGGGGAAAAAAAAAACCCAAAAAACAGCAGTAATACAGTTTCAGGAAGTAGTATTAGTTGTAAACAAAATGAGAGTGGAGAGAGGCCCTGGCAGCACAGGACGTGGTGTTGGTAGTGACTGATTTAGGGACAGTAGTCAGGTAAGGTCTCGTAGAAGGTGACACTGAAACCAAGATCTATGACGTGTCTCCAAAACTTGAATTCTTTAGGTGATCACCCCCTTATATTTCCTTCTCCCCTTTCCTCAATCAATTTCTTTGTTCTCCCACAAAGTAGACACTAAGTAGTCTATAAGATATGAATAAAGAACTGATACTTTGTGCCTTTTAAAACATTCCTTCTCAAAAACTACATGATCACTTTTATTTGATCGTTAGTTGTCAGACAAGCTACTTTTCATAAAATGTTTCAGAGGAGGCTCAAGTTTGAATAAAGAAGTGATGATCCTTTTCCTTGGAAAGACTAAGACATTTCTAATCTGTTAATCAAGAGAAATTATTACTTTGATATAAGCCCTAATGTGCGTATTTATATATTCTTACACAGCCTTATAATGCTGGGAGCCTTTCATTCATTCATTTTTTTCATTCATTCATTCATTGTCAATGTCTGGTAAAGTCCACCATCATGATCTCAACCTGAGGTCCTTGATTTGCTGTCAGAGAATGTGTAAATTAACAGAAATAATTTGAGAAAATACCTGTATATGCACATACATCTGGTGGCAGGAAATATGGCTGCCGGTAAGTTCTCCCTGAAGTTCCCACTGTGCTGGTAAGTGTCCATTGCTTGACCACCTGCTGGGACCAGATGACAAGGCAGAACTGTGGACAAATCATATTAGGGTTCTGCTCACTTAGAGCTTAAATTCTAGTAGGTTGAAAAGAGGGAAGGAGATGATTAAGGTTAAGCAAACAAACAAAAATTAAACAATAATTTCATATATTATTTATATGTATATATATGTACATATAGTCTATCAAGGAACATTTCTGGATGTCACTGCTACCGTATAACGAATGGTCAGTGAATGCTTATCTACAGAATCACTTGAACCAAAATTTGAATGGGGAGTATGAGGTCATTTTAAAGCCTGAGCCATGTTGAGATACAGATATAATGAAACCATGCTCTTCCTCAGTTATTAAACTAATTTTTATTGCATATTTCTCATTTATTCACCTTTTATTTTTATATTTACTGCTTAGAACTTTGAAAATTATACTGCTACTTTTTAAGATGTTTTTTATTCCTATAGCAAGAGGAAGGTGGGCTAGATGATGTCTATAATGTTAAACTTACAAATTCGATAATTTTAACATAGAAATGCTGCATGCCATAAGATAGAATTCTGGAATCCATGTATTTTATACCCATCAGTATGAAAATAGCATGTGTTGATTTGTTGTTCTTCATCCGTTCTCTTTCATTTCAGTCATAATATCACTCCACTTACATTGCTAGAGCATGTCTTATTTTTTCCTTCCCTGAACCTACATGTATTTAGATAAGTTCATTCTCTGAGAGTGATCAGGAGAAGCGAAAATGCTGGGTTTTGGTGGGGACTTTAAATTTCAAATACTGTACATTGAAAGAGGGAGCACATGTTATTGCTGAACAACAATTCTCCAAGACTAAGTACTGCAGTAATTTTAAAGGTCAAGAAACTAGTCAGATTTTATACACTTGGATTAATTATTGATATTTCTCCTAAATGTGCTCCTTTAAGTATGGTGTGAAGAACAGATTCGTTCCCAATGCAGTGTTAAAGGGATTGAATTGCTTCCATTTAAAGAGATTCAGTTGCTTCATGGGCCTGCAGTCATCACATTTTTTAGATTTCAAGGTTGTTAATAATTATGATAGTTCAAGGAGATTTCAAGTGAGTAAGAAATGAAATTCTATTATTGTCTCTTTTATTATGAGGATACTGGACCACAAAATAACTGCTTATGAATCTCAGCATACTCTCATATACTAGAATGCACTGCACAATCTCACAATTATCTAGACCCCTCTCTCCCAAATGTGCTCTGAGGACAATCCTGAGATGTCTGCATAAACGTTTTCTTGGAGTACTTACTAAGAAACACTTACATTCATGAAATCTACCACCAGAGATTAGGATTCAGAAAATTTTCAGTGGAGCCAAGGAACTGTGTATTTCCCAAGTATCCTAGGTGGTTGTGATTATTCATAAAGAATAATAGATATACTGCAGTATCCTAATATGAACAAGATGTTCCTGAAGAATAACAAAGGGTAATAGTTCAGTTCATTTCAGTCGCTCAGTCGTGTCCGACTCTTTGCGACCCCATGAATCACAGCACACCAGGCCTCCCTGGCCATCACCAACTCCCTGAGGGCACTCAGACTCAAACATCCATCGAGTCCGTGATGCCATCCAGCCATCTCATCCTCTGTTGTCCCCTTCTCCTCCTGCCCCCAATCCCTCTCAGCATCAGAGTCTTTTCCAATGAGTCAACTCTTCGCATGAGGTGGCCAGAGTACTGGGGTTTCAGCTTTAGCATCATTCCTTCCAAAGAAATCCCAGGGTTGATCTCCTTCAGAATGGACTGGTTGGATCTCCTTGCAGTCCAAGGGACTCTCAAGAGTCTTCTCCAACACCACAGTTCAAAATTAAAGTATATCAAAGGAACGAGCAGTGGTCTAGGGGTTCTGACACAGACCACTGGAAATCATTTGAAGGGTCTCGTTCACTGGTGCATGGACACTGGTTCACTGGGAACAGCCTCACTCAAGGTTCACTGGGAAGCATCAGCACTGGCTTGTTAACATGGCAGCGGCTGACAACACTAGGAGAAGTGGTAGCCAGAACAGCAGCGCCGTGGCGACCGAGAGCTGATGGCTCTGGAAGGGAAGCTGTGACTGTCTCCTCCGCATTAGTATTTGTGTGACGACGTTTGTGTGTTCCTTGTGGATGACATTCCTGTTCAGATTAAGTCTTTGAATTTGGTTCCTTTTAAAACTACTGTAATCTTGGGTTATTTTTCTGATAATTTTCTATTGTCAAGTGATTTGAAACACACAGCGAGAGCTTGGTTATCTGCTTTGGGGAAATAAAGATGCTGCTGTATTCACGTCTCACCCAGATGTGTGATTCTATTGCTGCTGCTGCTGCTGCTGCTCAGCCTCAGGAGTCATGTGACTGAACAGAAAAACAGTGAGGACCCAGGTGTTCGCTATCATGTCTAGAATCATACAATGCAGAGAGCTAAGAACTTTCAGACTGAGGATTGATAAATAACTCCCATAGTTAATCTCAGCATCATCCAACTGCTGTTATTGTGTTCGCCTTGGTACCCTGGCTGGCAAAAGGGATATAGATTTATATGGAGGATGTGAAAAATTTAGGTTGCTAAAACTCTCCTAGGGGTAAATGTCAGTTAGAGTGGCTTTTACAGTAAACAAGACACCTTTTAACTTTCCCCATCTTTTGAATTCTATTCTGAATCCATTATACTGTTCTTTCTCTTCTAAAGAATCTATTGGGATTTATATTGGGATTTAAAACTTTTTTGGGGGGGAAAAAAACCTTCATAATTTCTAGATTTTGTTGGCTACTGCTTCCTGTTGTGAAGTATTTTTAACCAATTCTCCTCTCTTTGTGAAGCAGTGGAAAGAGAAGATGGACTTTGGAACAAGGCAGAATTTGTTGTAAACTTGGTCACTTACTAGATACATGCCTTTGTGCAATGTATTTAACCTTGGAGAGTTAACAGTTTTGTCATCTGTAAAGTGAACATAGGATTCATGCAGGGATATTGTTAGAGTTAGGGTATATAAGTATGTAACAGTGTACTCAGAACATAGCAAGGAACAAGATAGATTTTTGTTTTTTCATTGCTTGAAACATGTTTGATTTCTCATTTCTGATCCCCTGCCTCTAGCAGGGAATATAGACGTGTTCTCAAGATGTTGTCTCTAGATGAGCAGCAGTGTGAGTGCTCCCTGAGAACTTACTAGAAATGAAAATTCCTAAGCCCTGTTCAAGAAGTATTCAATCAGAAACCAGAGCATTGGGGCCTAAAATGTGTGTTTTTACAAGTCTTCCTGGTGCTTCTACACATGTTCAAATTTGAGAACAATTGTAGCAGTGAAAGAAAATACTAGTTTAAGATTTTTATTTAATCTCATCTCTTTAATCACTATATGTAGACATCTATTCAGCTCTAAAGTCGAAGATTCTTTTAAACATTCGTAATGCTTCAGGCGCAGTAGAATTAGTGCTTTACTTCTCCCTGACTAAAGGGAAGAAAGTTAGCTATTTGAATTTAAAAAAAAAAAATGTCAGTAATTTAGCATGGAGTCACCTGTGTCTCCTTAGATCTTCCCAACCTAGGATTGAAAGTGAGGTCATCTAATCAGTCTACAAATGACATTTCTTAAACTTGCATCCCTACGAACTACACATGAATTTTTTGTCCCTTCTGACTTATTTCTGGAAAGTCACAGGTTTGGGAACACCTCTGATGTGCTCCTAAACAATTCCCTAAGTTCTCTCAACCAGCACCAGACAATGAGATGGATTCTTACTATGAAAGCTCATTGTGGGACCACCTTCATCTCTGTGGCTGGCACAGACATCTGTTGTCCTGAAACTGTTCCTGGTGCTGAAGCCAGGGGTCTGTGCCCAGCAGTCCATATCACTGGTGCTATTAATGGTACTGATGCAGGTGCTGGTTAACCAGTGTGGATGTAGATTCTCTTAGGTGGACACCTCCCATGGCTCCCAGCCTCTTTCCTGGTCACACTCTAGGAGGAGAGACTATTTTCCCACCTCTCAGCCCTGAGTGCTGGGGAAGTGCACTGTAGTGAAGTCCTCCAAGTGTCTAGGCTGTGCTGTAGTTTCTGGAGCTTTCCATTGTGCCAAAGCCGTTCAATTCCATCCTTAAGCATCATCCCCCTAATAATACTGCCTTGGGTTTCTAAAATCTCATGGAAACTTAAAAAAAAAAAACACATTTTTATTGAGGTTATAATGTATATAGAGTAAAATATTGAAATGTTAAAAGTCTTCAGATGAATGAGCATTGACAATTTTCTTTTCCTAAGCCACCACCACCCAAAATAAGATACAGAATATTTCCATCACCTCCAACTAGTTCCCTCATATTCTTTTAGAGTCCATCATCCCAGTCCAGGCAACCACTTTCCAATTTCCACAGCCACACACTAATCGTGTCCACTCTAGAACTTCATTTGGAGAGATTCCCATCCTTTTTTTTTTTTTTTTGATTCTTTTTTTGATTCCCATCCTTTTATGTCTTGTTTCTTTCATGCAACAAATTATTTCTGAGATTTATCAATGCAGATTTATCCATGAGTGTTTCTTTTTATTTCTGAGTAGTACTCCATTTTGTGAATAGGCTTTCTATTTATTCACTCTCCTTTTGATCTACATTTTGTGTTCCCCTTTTCTCTTTAACTCTTTGTGTTATTGTTAGTGACTCTTCTAGAAATAACATTTATCTCCAACTTCTCAGTTTACCTTCAAAATGTTATGCAAATACCTGGACAGTGTAAAACCTTAAAGAGTCAAATTCCATATTCTCCCACCCACTCTTTGTACTCATTTATATAGTTTTCTTCAATATGTGCTATAAGCTATATTGTGCCTGCTTGTTATTTTTACTTTAAATAGCCAATAGTCCTTAAGAGATATATGCATAGTAAAAATGTAGTCTTTACTAAAGCAAGCCCTTTCTGGTTTTCTTTGCACCTGTTTCTCTATAGGACTGAACTCAGAAGACAAATCTGAGTAATAGTCATAAAAATGACTGTTCTTTTCCAAAAGCTGAAATACTTTTATTAAAAGTTAATAAAGTTTAAATGAAGATTTCTTCATCAGCTAGGACTCTGTTGGAGATAGGTGAAAGGAAATCCAACCCTAAACCAAAAATTTTGTATTGGTTTTCTTATCTGTTAAATTTAAGGATAAGCAGACTTCAGACATAGTCTGGAGGCTCAGAAATGATAAAATGAAAGTGGTTTTCCTTTTCTCTAGATACTACTTGGCTTTCCTTTACTGATTCGTCTCATCATTGTAGGATGATAATACGATTTGTAGATCTTACCATAGTCTACCATCCAAGTGCAGAAGAAAAGAGAGAACTTTTTTCTCCAAAGGCAAACCAGAGTCAGATTCTGTTTTGAATCTTGTTGCTTGAATTCAGTTATGTGTCTGCATCTGAACCACTCACTCTAACCAGTGAGAAGGGCTTCCCTAATTAACTGAAACCTCTGGGAAAAAAAAAAACAAAACACACAACACACCAAAACCACAAAAGTTGAGAAGCAGCAATGGATGGCTCCCTTAAAAGAAAGAGTATGCCCCTCCAAAGGTTGAATGGATGTTAGTAGCTAAAACAGATGGTCATTAGAGCATTTTTGCAAATAGATTCTTGGTGGATGATAGCATCAGTATTCTAAAAATGTTCAGATGTGTTTAGATTCTAGTATAGAACCTATTTTGGAACCTACCTCCCTGTACTACACAGATTATTATGAAGTTCAGGTCTTTGGGACATTTCTTGATTGCCTTTAAATGTTTCTAAATCTTTCGTTTAACATTCTTTGAGAATCTCTGAGTTTTAAACCTAAAACTTGTATTTTCTCTGAAGTCTCCGGTTGATATTGTTAAAGTCAATCTACTCTTTTGGAGGGAGTCTGAAAAAAATAAAGCTGCAACATGGCAGTTACTAAATTTTGTTTTAAATTATCTTCAATATTGTGAAGCAATGAAAAATGAACACAATCTAAAACCACAGCTAGGATTTCTCCAAGATGTTCTCAATTACTCTGACCTTTAACTGTTTATGTCAAGTTTGGGAGTACAGTCCTAAGTTCTAGCTGGTTTTACTCTGTGCTTCGCCATGAGCAATCATCTGAGGATTAGAAGAATCATTGTCCACGGTCCTGTCCTTCGTAACACCACACTTTCATTTGCTCAGACTTCATCCTACTTCTGCTCTGCCTCATTGAACCTCACTTTATCTTTGTATTTATTTATTTATTTATTTTAGGACAAGTGAGATAGACTTACTATTAAATAAACAAAAGACATATATTTTTACATGGTCATTTAACAGACCTATTCATCTCGGTGTTATCTTGAGGGATTAAAACTGCAGTACATCTGTGAATCCTGTTCAATTTAAAATAGGACTCAGTATTTTAAGTGGGATGGGATTTGATTTTTCTGCATTAACTACTAGCTCAAAATGCTATTTTAAAACCGTTTTGGTTCTTTCCAACTGATCTTATCTGTAGATAGGCAGAGACATATGGAAATGCTTCCCTTTCTGGGCATAGCTCTGTATCTTTATGCACCTTGTATATGAATAACAATATTTGTATGTACACATACAGCATACACCTTTTGCTCATAGTATTCTGTATTCTTTGATTTTCTACTGTGAGTTGGAAGTCCTTTGAGTCTATGTCAACATTACCCTTTTTTATCTACTCAGTTATTGACACTTCCTTTCCTGTTTTCTTGTATTCCTCTAATGAAATTTGTGTGTTACAGTGTGCTAAGCACTGTGCTAAATACTATGGTTACAGCTGTGAGCATGGCTTGCCTCCCTCCTGCTGATGCAGTATCTTGGCTGGTTACATTTTGCTATTCTTTCTTGTTTTGTTTTCATTATTTGTTATTCTTTATTTTTTAAAATTTTATTTTATTTAAATTTTATTTCATGTTGCAGTGTAGTTGATTTGTAATGTGTTAGTTGCAAGTGTACAGCTATATAATTTAGTTGTACATATATATAATATTCATGCTTTTTCAGATTCTTTTCCTGTATAGGTTATTATAGAATATTGAATAGAGTTCCTTGTACTACACAGTAGGTCCTTGTTGATTATCTATTTTATATGTACTAATATTTATATGTTAATTCCAAACTCCTAATATATCCCTCCCCCACCCATCATTCTCCTTAGATTAGAAATCTAGTCACACTGTAAACTCTGCTTTTTCCTATTTTTCTTAGTCTGTTTCCCTTTTAACCTCACCCTCGGATCGTCTGTCCTTTTTCATTTTGGATTTCTTGGATAAATATCAGAAAATGAACAGTGAGGGACTGGTACATCCTTTTAATGAGGCTTTTCCTCCTAGCTACTGAATGTTCACATTTCTGGATTCTACTGAACACTGCAAAAAGGGAAGAGTAGATACAAACCACTGAGTCCGAATTCAGAGAAAAGCAACAGTTCGCCTCCCCTGACAACAGCATTATACTAGGATGCAGTGAATCCTTTTCTGCTGCCCTTCAAACTGTGAAATTAGCAGATTTCTAATAGAGAGAATAAGTGCCTATTGGGAGGATAGAAGTTTAAGGAAATTAAATGTCCTTGGGGATGCTAAACTCTGGGAATCAATTTGTCCTTTGAAGTTGGAGAATATACCACTTCCAAAATGTGAACTTGTAGGGATCTCATTGAATAGTGGAGTCTTAGAAAAGTTTTATCTTCTGGAGTGTATTAAGAACACTGCTTTGTCTAATTACTAAGGCACCATCTGTTATCAACCCTTTGCTACTGATTTATTCCCTTTCACCCCCTTACTCATCACTCCCACCCCGCTATAGCATATAAATTATTGAATCTTCATATTATAGTCTTCCTGCTCATTATAATAGTATTGAGAGGAAACTTTAACCATGCCTTGTAAAATAAATGTATCAATTTGTAAAAATTCATCCTGGAAATTTGGCAAGGGCTGGGAAGAAAGCAGAGGAAAGTGGGTAGCACTCAGATGACCCATGTGCATTTCTGTGCCTTGGACAACACAAATGGCAGGTTATTTTTTCCTCAAAAATTGTTTCACAATGTACTTACACACCAGTCAAGTTACAAATATACCTACATTGTTACATAGGCTAAAAGCAACACTTTGTCATACATCTCTTTTTTAGTCTCAGTATCTTACTCATGCATGTTGCAGAGGAGAGAGGTAGGCATTTGGGGAATGTACATGTCCTTGGAAGCTTATATTAAGTTTTCATTAATGTTATTTTGGTAATAATTATGTTGATAATTATGGTAATAGTCATGATAATACAGATGTATCTCATTATTTTCTCTATTAGAAAGTACTTATTTTATGTCTTCCCCTGAAAAAAATGCAAACAGTTTTTAACCCTACAGGTTAAGGGTAACATAGGCATCCTTATCCAGGAGTGGTATGCTTATTTAAAGAAAGAAGTATACTTAAATCTATTCATCCACAATCATTCTGCCTATTCATTCATTCCTTCATGAATTCTTAATTAAGTACTTACTGTGTGTCAGACTTGGTGTAAAAGTATTTTATATGCATTATCTTCTTTAATTCTTATAGTAATGCTATATAGGGAAAGTAATATTATCCTATTTTATAAATGATAAATTGAGGCTTAGAGATATTAATTATCATGCCCCCGGTCATATGGCTGGTAAATGTTAGAATTGCAGTTTGAACCTACATAATCTGATACCAGAGTTCCAGTGTCATTATTTTGAAAAATGTACTCTACTTTATAGGCAAAGAGAAGACACTTAGTTAAATATTGTGAGTAGATTTGTGATCTTAAATATTGTAACTAGATTCTTGATCTTAAATATTTAGGTTTTAAGTTAAATCTAATTGAAAGTTCTAACTCCACCAATTACTAATTACATTAACCTGGTGGGAATTGTTCCATCTCTGTCTACTGTGTGCTGTGCTGAGTTTAGTCACTGAGTCGTGTCCAGCTCTTTGGGACCCCATGGACGATAGCCTGCCAGGCTCCTCTGTCCAAGGAGATTCTCCAGGGTTGAATACTGGAGTGGTTGGCCATGCCTTCCTCCAGGGGATCTTTCCAACCCAGGGATCAAACTCAGGTCTCCCACATTGCAGGTGGACTGTTTACTGTCTGAGCCACGAGGGAAGCTCAAGAATACTGGAGTGGGCAGCCTGTCTCTTCTCCAGGTGATCTTCCCGGCCCAGGAACTGAATTGGGGTCCCTAGCATTGCAGACACATTCTTTACCATCTGAGGTGTCAGAGAAGCCCCTCTGCACCACAGTTCCCTCCTTTTAAACAGTGTTATTGAGCGGTAAATGGAACAGCTCTGTTTAGTGATCACTGAACATAGTACACCCAGTAAGTATGAATAGATTTTAGCTATTGCTATCAGGGCTATCACATTGCCTCTCTCATGCCCTCCTTTTCTGGAGGAAAGAAGAGGATTGAGTTTTCTTTGAAGATAGAGAGCCTGGAGTCTGGGAGATAATGCTGGGATCCAAGTGTAAAGTGTTTGGTTCTGATCTGAGGCAAACATTGGAGAGAGGAGAGACTTTCGTAGAGACAGAATTAAAACTTGGTGAAGTATGGCATGTAGAAGTGAGAGTAAAGGAATCACTGGAAAACTTCAGCATCTACAGCTCGTGTGAATGGGGAAGAAGGTGCAAAATAGGGAGTTAATAGGAGTTAAAGGGAGCTAATAGGAACTCTGTAGGACAATGCTTGCCACATAGTAGGCCTACAACCAATGGTTGGATGGTTGTATAAGCACTTTGTTCTGTATACAGACCTTTCTTTGATGGTATAATTTTATTCATGTTGTTCTTTGATAAGTGTTTTCTTAGTATTTCATTAGGGTAGAACACTGTGTTTTGGAGTGTTTTTTTAAATGGACTTTGCTGGTGGCTCAGAGGGTAGAGCATCTGCCTGTAAAACGGGATACCCGGGCTCAATCCCTGAGTCGGGAAGATCCCCTGGAGAAGGAAATGGCAACCCATTCCAGTACTCTTGCCTGAAAATCCCATGGATGGAGAAGCCTGGTAGGGTACAGTCCATGGGGTCACAAAGAATCAGGCAGGACCGAGTGACTTCACGTCCATTTTCACTATTTTATTTTTTGTTTGTTTGCTTAAAGTAGTTATTAAAGCATTATGACAATTGCTCCATCTATATATTTCACGCTGCCTTTAAATGAGCCCTTTGCCCCCAGAAGATGGTTTCCTTAGTGACCTCTTAAAATCCTGTGCATAGTCCTGTCTTTCTGCCTTTGCTGGATTTATTGCTTGAGAATTTGATCAGTCTCTGTCCTTGCCACTTCTTTAACGCAGTGATAACTTAGAGTGAATGGTGTTAGATTCATGATCTCTGAAGGAGAGAATTTCTCTTTCGGGCCAGAGACTTGGTTACATCACTCAGAGCTTTGTCCTGCAAATGTTTTATTACAGTGGTAAAGTGGTAAAGAAAAGAAAGCCTCTGTCATAGACATCAGAAGGGGGCAGAGTACCCTGCTTGCTAGTCTCATCAAGGCTGTTGTATCTCTTTCTTTTTTCTATTAGAAAGTACTTATTTTATGTCTTCCCCTGAAAAAAATGCAAACAGTTTTTAACCCTACAGGTTAAGGGTAACATAGGCATCCTTATCCAGGAGTGGTATGCTTATTTAAAGAAAGAAGTATACTTAAATCTATTCATCCACAATCATTCTGCCTATTCATTCATTCCTTCATGAATTCTTAATTAAGTACTTACTGTGTGTCAGACTTGGTGTAAAAGTATTTTATATGCATTATCTTCTTTAATTCTTATAGTAATGCTATATAGGGAAAGTAATATTATCCTATTTTATAAATGATAAATTGAGGCTTAGAGATATTAATTATCATGCCCCCGGTCATATGGCTGGTAAATGTTAGAATTGCAGTTTGAACCTACATAATCTGATACCAGAGTTCCAGTGTCATTATTTTGAAAAATGTACTCTACTTTATAGGCAAAGAGAAGACACTTAGTTAAATATTGTGAGTAGATTTGTGATCTTAAATATTGTAACTAGATTCTTGATCTTAAATATTTAGGTTTTAAGTTAAATCTAATTGAAAGTTCTAACTCCACCAATTACTAATTACATTAACCTGGTGGGAATTGTTCCATCTCTGTCTACTGTGTGCTGTGCTGAGTTTAGTCACTGAGTCGTGTCCAGCTCTTTGGGACCCCATGGACGATAGCCTGCCAGGCTCCTCTGTCCAAGGAGATTCTCCAGGGTTGAATACTGGAGTGGTTGGCCATGCCTTCCTCCAGGGGATCTTTCCAACCCAGGGATCAAACTCAGGTCTCCCACATTGCAGGTGGACTGTTTACTGTCTGAGCCACGAGGGAAGCTCAAGAATACTGGAGTGGGCAGCCTGTCTCTTCTCCAGGTGATCTTCCCGGCCCAGGAACTGAATTGGGGTCCCTAGCATTGCAGACACATTCTTTACCATCTGAGGTGTCAGAGAAGCCCCTCTGCACCACAGTTCCCTCCTTTTAAACAGTGTTATTGAGCGGTAAATGGAACAGCTCTGTTTAGTGATCACTGAACATAGTACACCCAGTAAGTATGAATAGATTTTAGCTATTGCTATCAGGGCTATCACATTGCCTCTCTCATGCCCTCCTTTTCTGGAGGAAAGAAGAGGATTGAGTTTTCTTTGAAGATAGAGAGCCTGGAGTCTGGGAGATAATGCTGGGATCCAAGTGTAAAGTGTTTGGTTCTGATCTGAGGCAAACATTGGAGAGAGGAGAGACTTTCGTAGAGACAGAATTAAAACTTGGTGAAGTATGGCATGTAGAAGTGAGAGTAAAGGAATCACTGGAAAACTTCAGCATCTACAGCTCGTGTGAATGGGGAAGAAGGTGCAAAATAGGGAGTTAATAGGAGTTAAAGGGAGCTAATAGGAACTCTGTAGGACAATGCTTGCCACATAGTAGGCCTACAACCAATGGTTGGATGGTTGTATAAGCACTTTGTTCTGTATACAGACCTTTCTTTGATGGTATAATTTTATTCATGTTGTTCTTTGATAAGTGTTTTCTTAGTATTCATTAGGGTAGAACACTGTGTTTTGGAGTGTTTTTTTAAATGGACTTTGCTGGTGGCTCAGAGGGTAGAGCATCTGCCTGTAAAACGGGATACCCGGGCTCAATCCCTGAGTCGGGAAGATCCCCTGGAGAAGGAAATGGCAACCCATTCCAGTACTCTTGCCTGAAAATCCCATGGATGGAGAAGCCTGGTAGGGTACAGTCCATGGGGTCACAAAGAATCAGGCAGGACCGAGTGACTTCACGTCCATTTTCACTATTTTATTTTTTGTTTGTTTGCTTAAAGTAGTTATTAAAGCATTATGACAATTGCTCCATCTATATATTTCACGCTGCCTTTAAATGAGCCCTTTGCCCCCAGAAGATGGTTTCCTTAGTGACCTCTTAAAATCCTGTGCATAGTCCTGTCTTTCTGCCTTTGCTGGATTTATTGCTTGAGAATTTGATCAGTCTCTGTCCTTGCCACTTCTTTAACGCAGTGATAACTTAGAGTGAATGGTGTTAGATTCATGATCTCTGAAGGAGAGAATTTCTCTTTCGGGCCAGAGACTTGGTTACATCACTCAGAGCTTTGTCCTGCAAATGTTTTATTACAGTGGTAAAGTGGTAAAGAAAAGAAAGCCTCTGTCATAGACATCAGAAGGGGGCAGAGTACCCTGCTTGCTAGTCTCATCAAGGCATTACATACTTTTTCAATTGGTTACTAACAGTAGAAAAGTCCTACCAGACCCACTCCCACAACATACATCTTAAGATAACAGGATTAGTCAGAAGATTTTTGTTAAAAAGGAGAAACATGTCCTGAAGCAATTTACATTGTTACATAATCACTAGTACAGAGCTTAAGGAAAAACATACCCCTGGGCAAGATGTGTTGTTTTGTGTATAATCTTTAGCTCTGAGCTTAAAGAATGTTAGTCTTAGGCAAAATAGATTGTTGCCATAACAACTCAGGAAAAAAAAAAGTTTGTCCTCCTCCTCAAGGGCCCTGATCTCCTTATTCACCTACCTAAGAATAAGCTCTCTTATTGGAAACTTTGTAGCCATCATACAGTCACTCTATAACATATGGTTGTAGCCCTCACTTGGTTCTAAAAATCCCATCGTTGGTTTTTTTTTTTTTTCAAGTGTATTGTTCTTTACGTATGTGGGTGTTTTTTGGCATCTCTAGGGGTATTGTATGCTACGTTTGTACCTCCTAAACTATATAAGTGCTCTGCAGTAATGGGAACTCAATAAAGGCCTTTTACATTGAAATTGCAATTAAAGTCAAGAATGAATTTTGTGGACAGTCTTGATGCAAATGCACAAAAGAACTTCAAGAAAATGAGAATACCATGAGTCATATGGTTCCTGGTACTATTCATTTCTTTCTAGGTATTATCATTCTGCTTAACCTAACATTTCCACCACCTACGTTGCCATCTGGAATTATAAGCAGAGGGGTATAAAGGGTGTCAAGTCTTGAGAGGAAATTGCCTTTCCTCAAAAGCTGATGACACTATACCAGAGTTGACTAGATTACCTTTTTAGAAATAGAGTACAATCTTGACTTCATGAGTTAAATGTCATAATTTTGTCTGTTTGAAGATGACCCTAAAAGATCATGGGTCTATGACCAAATTACCATTTTGCTGAGACCTGTTAGTAACTTTGAATTGTGTGTTGGTGTGTGAGCCTGGCTGCACACCTGAGAAGAGCAGCTGTGTATCTGCACAGCTTTTTTTTCTGTATCAGACACAGTAATCTGTGTGAGTTACTCACGGCTGCTTTTTTGGGGTAATAGTATTTTATAGCATTATCATAAATTTGAAGTCTTGAGACATATCTCGTCATGAATGTCAATGGATTACTGTATCCAGTGATTTGCTCTTTTTCTTAGTAAAGGAATTCTTGCCAAGCTACTGAGTTGTTTTTAAAATGTAATACACCCTTCTTGTTTCTCTTAGCAGAAATATAGCCTTACTGATGAATTCTGCTTTACTCTTGAGTATGGTTTACTTTTGCAACCAGATGTAAATTTAGAAAGCTGGACTTAAAAACCACAGTTAAACACGAATCTCCCCAGAGGTAAGAAGATATAGCAGTGTCTGTGGATACCAGCAAAGGTACCTTCTTTTTGAAAACAATATTCTTTTTGTTCCACGGTCGTTTAGACACTGAACCTCTATGTTATCAGGAAGGCAGGCAACAGGGCTTCTCTCCCCAGAATTACAGCCAGCAGTTGTCTCCTCCCTATGAGCATACCCATTCCTGATGTGTTGGTTCTTTGCAGAGGGTTCTGATCCAAGTAAAGCTCAATTAGCAGCAGCCTGAAAATAATGTGTCTGCCTGTCTTTTACTGTATAAACCTTGGTAGTGCTAAGGTTCTAATTTTACTTTCCTCTTAATACCAACTGAAAGCACCATGTCTTTCTGTGGAATGTGATTTTTTTTTTTTTTGAATGAGATAAGCTTGTTATCCCGTCTAAATCTCATGTTTTGGTGACAGGATTTTGGAGAGATATTAGGAAATCTGACAAGGGGAGACGTTCATATCTGATCCAGTATAGCAACAAATTAGCCAAAGAAACTAGCCATCCAAAATCATCACCATTCATTTCCTACTCTCAGTCAAAGAAATCACTGTGCTCTGCTTAAACCCCATGTTGAGCTCATTTCACTGACCCTTCCTTAATTTTGGCTGAAGAGTATTTTTAATAACTCCGTATGTTTGGGAGTCAAAGGAGGCCAAGTTTCTGGCTAGGCTCAGAAGAGATGAATAGGAATGAAATATTCGGGGAATTAGAGGGAAAAAGTATAAAAGAAAGGTACCTCCTTTTTGATCTGTTTAATATAACTTACCTAATCATTTTTGAATGAGGTGGGGGAAAGAAATACACAGAACCCTCTAAGGAAAATTAATTTTAAAACATAAAGCCTTGAGTGAGCCATTTCAAAATATACAGTGAATTAGTTTATATTTTATTTGGAAACAAATGTATAAGTTCAGTGGAACATCAAAAGTTCATACAAATCTAATGGAGAAAGACCAGAGGATAGGGGATAGGTCACTAATAGGTCACCTGTTGTAACTTGTTCCTATCTCCTGAGACCTGCCCCTTCCTTTGGACATTGCAGGTTTAACTTCCTGGGCACTGGTTTGCTGTTCAGAGGAGCTAAATTCAGCCATATAATGAGTTTTACAACAGGACCTCCTAGGGAAAAGTAGCCTCACCCTAGCCTTCCAGGTCCCACATCAGCAGACTATCCAGCCAATTTGCCTTGTGCTGGCTGCTACCCTTCACCTGGCTCCCCTGACCCCATAGTGACCTATTTCCTATCTTCTGGTCTTTCTCAGTTGGATTAGTATGGACATGACACCCTGAGAGGGGATATGGTAAGATGAGTGGGTCCTTGCTTTCTCTTCCCACGTGTTGTCCATATGGATCCTTCCTCCATCGGCCTCTTCTGAGATATGTCTCCCAATTAGTTCAGTTCTCTGGACTCTGACCGCTCACAGGTTCATATCGTTGATCACAGTTGGGATCCGCAGTGTTAGCCATGTCGTGACTTCATTTAGTCTGTACATTCCTTGAGCATGTCTCCTGCTTTTGAAACACATTCTACCACTAGCACAGAGCACTAGTGGGGGATGTAATTAGTGGATGTTGATTAACTGGTAAATTAAGGAAAATAGGGCCTTATGGTAAATAGCCTTCTAAAGATGTTTGAAACTTTCATTTACATTTTAAATAACATCAGTTTGATAAACATTTATATTGAATGTGATAATGTAGGAACTGAGTAAAAAGTCATTTTAATATTTTAAGGTAAAGAGCTGTTTACTCATTCTATTTTTTTCACTTGACATGTTTATTAAGTGCCCATTGTGTGTATCAGGCACTGATAGTATAGTTGAGACCTAAGAATTAATTAAAATATGAAAAAAGTTGTATTTGGGGAGAACATCTTTCTGTTGGTTATTTCAGGCCAATCTCTGTTCGTTAATGGTGGATTGCTAGTGAAACCCAGAAACCATTTCTTTAATCAACAGACATTTATAACTGCTACTAAAAAAAGGTGGTGTGGTTTAGTCACTAAGTTGTGTCTGACTCTTGCAACCCCATGAACTATAGCCTGCAGGATTCTCTCTGTCCATTTCTTTCTCCAGTGGATCTTCCTGACCCATAGATTGAACCCAGGTCTCCTGCACTGCAGGCAAATTCTTTACTGACTGAGGTAGTGTTGGCAAAATATGGAGATTTGAGTGTATTTTCCTTATCTAGAAAAAGCTTCCAGGCCAGAAGAGAGGATAAAGACAGGGATGAGTAATATTAGAAATATATTTATTTATTTAACGAATACTTAACAATAGCACTCACAATGGACAGGCTCTCCTCCAAGCAGCAGCTGAGTGTTCAGCATCTTCCATGAATATGACATCATTTAATCCCCATTAATAAGTCTGTAAAGTAGGTACTATTATTAGCTGCCATTTAAAAATAGGGAAACCTAGATGGGTTGAATATTGGAGCCAAGGTCACTTAGCCTGAGCTTGACAAAGCTGCTTGCAGAAGTATTTTGGACCTTCACAAGATAGAGAAATTCATTCCAAGGGAAATAAGGGAGTCCAGTAGGCTTTAGAGAAGGAATGCCACTTAAACTGGGCCTTGAAACCTGGTTAGGATTAATATGTTTACAGATATGGGGAAATTAAGCCTATACCAAAGGAGAGCTATTCTATATGGGAAAGAAAGTTAATATATAAGCAAAATACAATTTTCTGCCCCATTTTAGAATTTTGGGAAGTTATTTCCTTCTCTCGTCCTCCTCTCCTGGGCTGTCAGTCACATCCACCAAAACCCACACCTTATTGCCAAGAAATGTTCCAGGTCTCTGCTTGTTAAAAAAATTATCAGTCTCTTTTACTCTTTAAACTCAATGATTAGTGATTGTGGCTGACCCAGAAGGTTGTGCTTAAAATTTGTATAATAATTTTTAGCTTACTGGGCATGACAGATCCTGTTTGCTTTTTAACAGAAGTATTGAATGTATAACTGTCTGGATGAGATTGTAATTTTATATTTAAAATTTTGTTTCTGTTGTAATTGCATTTTCCACTGGAAACATCAAATAAAACATTATTAGCAATTTAGTCTCTA